>JAVKPL010014872.1:0-92877 GCA_032173675.1 Gastrolobium villosum | reverse complement strand
AGTTGCCTCAGCAGATTTAGACATCACTTTCTGAAAGTGCTCATACTGAGCTTTAGGAATGAATACACCATCGGAATTTGGAGAGGCACGAGACTCTTCACCCTTATCATCAGAAGAGATTTGATAAGCACGACTCTTATTTGGCCCCTTTGCTTTCCAGTTTGGTGGTTTTCCATGAATTTCCCAACATTTTTCGCGAGTGTGACCACTCTTATTGCAGTGAGAACACCATCGGTCAGAACGTTTTGCATCACTAGGGGAACGAGGAGTATGTTTTGCTACTAAAGCAGATACATCGGAGGATTTAGAGTTCTTGTCCCCCAACATTACCTTTCGGCGAAGTTCTTCCCGTCGTACCATAGAAAAAGCAGCTGCAATGGAAGGTAATGGGTTCTGCCCCAATATCCTTCCACGAACATCATCAAGATCACGATTAAGGCCAGCAAGAAAATCATAGAGACGTCTTTTCTCTAAGTAACTTTTAAACCTTGCATTGGCTTCTAAACCTTGAAGATCTGCTGCATCATAAAGGTCCAACTCCTGCCACAGAGTTTTTAAAGCAAGAAAGTATTCAGTAACAGACATCCCCTCTTGATGTAACTCTCTTACCTTGGTGTTGAGTTCAAAAGCCTGAGAAGCATTGCCCAGGTCAGAATAATATTCTTTAACGACATCCCAAATTTCCTGAGCCGTATCAAGAAACAAATAAGTTTGACTAATATCAGGATCCATAGAGTTAGTCAACCAGGTCATGACCAAGGCATTTTCAGTCATCCATTTATCATAATCAGGTTCATCAGCTCCAGGTTTTTCCTTTTTTCCATCAAGATACCCCATTTTCCCTTTTGCTTGGATAAACAGCTTGACAGATTGATGCCATTGCACATAATTTTTACCGTTTAAACGGTGGTTAGTGATCTGTATAGCTGGGTTGTCTCCGAAAGATGAAGAAACACCGGAAATATTACCGGATAATTTTTCAGAATGCTTATTCTCAACCTCAATATTTTCAACTTCCATTGTTAAAAAAAAAAGAACTCAGAACAGGGACACAATCAAAGAACCGAAGAGGAACCAACTGGACCCAGCAAGAAAAGTGCTCCAATCGAGATTTAAAACCTCAGAACAGGAAGAGGGAGACCAGGCGAATCGTTCTGTGAAAGCCGCGTGGCAAACGGAGTCCGGCAAGGCACGCGCCGGGAAGGCAGTTCTGCTGTGGCGGCGCGTGGGAGACTTTCCGGCGACGGGGCTGACGTGGGTCGACTCGGAAATGGCTGCTGAGTCCAATGGTGGCCTTGGTTTCGTGATTGAAGGGGTCCAGATATGATTTCTGAATTATAGTAGGGAATGGTGAAAAAAAAAAAATGAAAAGAAAAGGAGAGATGAACGTGGAGGTTTACAAAATAATCACAGGATAACCTGCTTTGATACCATGAAGAAATATAAGACTGAAATATACTTTTTTACATATTGATTGACACCCAAAGGGTTCATTATATACAGATTACAAAGTAGTTAAGGAGATGAGGTAATAAATAAAATACACAGTAACCAAAGAGACATCACACTAACCAAAGAGACATCACACTAATCAAAGAGACATCACACTACTCAAAGAGACAAGTAGTTAGAAATAATTAAGAGACTCTAGAATATTCTACAATAATTATTCATTTCGCAGGTTTAACCTTTCATTTATCCCAATTACATACTCGTCAGTATATGTTTTCCCAAAACTGTTATAGCAGGTTGTAAACGTAGTGGCAGGTTTTATTGTTTATCAACATTTACTTATGTGGGTTATTATACATATACCTATTTAGTGACATAGAGATTGGAGAGAGTCATGCGGGATTTCCTCGTCTGCTGTGGATCAGTTGAGGAAGGATCTCTGGAAGGTTCGGAAGTTTGTTGTAGGCTAAAAGTGGAGGTTTGGGTTTGGTTAACTTGGTAACTAAAATTTTGCTTTGGTGGGTAACTAGTTATGTCCTTTTCTGGAGCAACCTTCTTCCTTATGGCATGCACTAAGGTTTGAATTAGATTAGGTGGAATGCCATTCTGGCGCTGATTGGTACTCATGGAAGCCCCTGGAAATTTATATCATATTTCTATGATTCTTTCCTTACTTTAGTTCCTTAAATTTGGGTGTTGGTTCTGAAATTATATTTTAGGAAGATGTTTGGATGGGTGCATCTCTGTCATGGAGGCGCTTCCATGCCTTTATGACCTTTCTTCTTTACATAATGCACCAATCCATCGTTTTCGGGGCGACTCTTTACTCTAACTCTTTTCTTTAAAATTCTTAATGTTAGAAAGACTGAAGATGTACAATCATTCTTTCTCCTAGAAGACATACAATCAGAATGAAATACAGGTTCATTTCACATCATAGATTTCTCTTTGCTCTGTCTCTCTCTATTATTTTCATTCACTTTCCCTTACTTTCTCTGAATTCAAAAATCTATCAGATATGGAGGCCACCATGCCTACTGCTGTGTTGACCACCATCCCGGCCCTCCCTTTCGTAGAAATGTAGGTGGGGAGTCCTTTTGCATATTATTATCAATGAACTGATTCACAATAAATATACAATTGTGGAATATCTTTTCATACACCATAAGCGATCCTTTTCCTATCTTTTCATACACCTAGAGGATTCCTTTGCCACAACTTCTAGAGCGGGATCAGCAGCTTCACTCCATTTAGATGGCTTATATGTCAGTTTATTTGAATCTTTGGTAACATGAAGAAGATGGTTATATACCTTACCTGAAGAAGGGAGATAATCCCTTGTCAGGAGCTGAGTGCCAGCATTCTCTTAAAAGCTAAGCCAAGTGGAAAATGAAGCCCAATTTTCTTCAAATGCAGGCAATACCATAGTGTAGTAGTTGTATCGTATAGTGTTGTCCTCTTTGTTTGTTCAGAGGTGTTGGTGATGTGCAAGTCTTGTTTGCTGCAGTAGTTCTTAACCATCTCAAATTGTTGATAGGCATAATGGATGGAAGGGTTCAAAGTTTTCTGGATTTGAAGCTAGTGTCCGCTAACTTCTATTAGCCACTTTCCCCAAGCTGATTTATCTGAATCAGGAGGTGGGTCATTAATCGGTTAAGTGTAGCCCCTTATCAACGCTGGCCATTTGCTGCTTAATTATTTAGCTGGATGGTGGATGATTTGCCTTACCAGTCACTAGTCAATCTATGCTCTTTAATGCTAGCAGTGAAAGATAAACTCTCTCACAACCTTAGGCTCAGTATTGTAGTTGGACCCATGACACAATAGTTACTTCTACTTGCTTGGCCTCAAAACTCTTATTCGATTTGGTGGCCATATCACATGACAAGAGCAACATGCAGAACCTGGCTGTATGTCACTGATTTATAGATGCCCACAAAGCTAACTGATTATGCACACAAACCCTAGCAAAGAAAACACTAGTTTACAGTTATGTAGCACCGACTCGACACGTGACACACGACACGACACGACACTTCGACACGACACGACACTTCGACACGTCAATCCTAAAAAATATGGATTTCGACACGTTGAGACACGTTTTAATATTAAATAATATTTTTAATTTATATAGTGTAAGCTTGCTTGCCGTGGTGTGTCAGGTCGCGGGTTCGAATCAGTCTCTCTGCAAAAAGCAGGGGAAAGATTGCCTAGAGTATTCCCTTCCCCAGACACTCACGAAGTGGGTATTTGAACTGGGTCGGCCCTTCGGCCCTTTATAGTGTATATTTCATTTAATATTCAATAATTTAACAAAAAATAAAACTAAACTAATAATATCCATCAATTTAACCAAAAATTGTGTTTGCTAAGTTTGAAGTGAGTACCAAGTAAATTAACGAGCATGTAGTCCAAAAAAATAAAATTCATTCATACACGACATTCATTACTCTTGAGAATTTTTTTGAAAGTGTAAAGAACCAATTCAACCCAAAATTTTAAGCTATTGGGTGATGCTACATTAATGGTTTTATATATCTCAACACGCCTCCTCACACGAAAGCCTACTGGGCTTGAAGGGTGGGCAATGCAAAGGCCCACCTACCTGTGCGAACAAAGAAATTACACTTGAAATAAAGTGGGGGGCGACGAGGATTGAACCCGGGACACAAGGCTCTGATACCATGTAAAGAACCAATTCAACCCAAAAGCTTAAGCTATTGGGTGAGGCTACATTAATGGTTTTATATATCTCAACAGAAAGAAATAGGCTCAATATGTTTACAGTATGTGAAATTTAATTCCTTGTCTATATTCTCACTGCACACTACACACTAAGAAATTTCTCTTGTTCTAGGAACACCCGAGACTTTTTCTTTAAACCAACCTATCTTGGCCGAACTGAAATGTGAGTAGTTTGAAATACAGAGAGTAATAAATTAAATAGTAACGTGGAACTCTTTTCAGTTTGCAAGAGGCTTTGATGCAGAGAGCATGAAGGCTTTTGAACTAAGGATCCGTATCCATGCTCAAGCAGGTGAAGATAATAATACAGAAACATACTAACATGGAGTGATCATCAAAAGATTTTTTTTTTTTTTTTAAAAAAAATTTGTTTACACTAGTATAACTCAGTACCCACATCATCAAAGAAAAATGAAACAATAAAACTAAAAAAAAAAAAAAAAAAACTAAAAAAAAAAAACGAGCATGCAATCCAGTAAATAAACAAGCATGTAGTCCAAGAAAATGCCACAGCAGTCATGGAATCTCAATCGAACAAGTTATTACAAAAAAAAGAAGGAATCAAACCAGTAAATAAGAGACCACAGCGAGACGGAGGCGGATGGGAGCAGTGTTGTTAAAACGTAGTGTCGAAACGTAAAAACGGACCATGTCTACGTTTTTATGACCAAAATCGAGTCAAAACGGTAGTTGAAACGGATTTTGAGCCGAAACGGTTCAAACGTAGAAACGGTTCAAACGTAGTGTCGAAACGTAATATGAATCTTTTTTTGCATAGTTCAAATATATATAACACGTAATAATAAAAATATATATATATGTTTTTAGTCATTAATTAGCTTAAATTTAATAACTTATATAATTAATACATTAAAATTATTCTATATAAATTAAAACAAAGATTAAAATTGACATTCTTATAAAATAAACATGTTTGTGGATTTTGGTTTTATATATGTTGGATATATATTTTATTTTTAATACGTTAGTAAACTCTTACGTTTTTGCTCATCCCTACCGTTTTTATATAGACTCTACGTTTTAACAACATTGGATGGGAGAGAGAGAGAGGGGAAATCGAAAAATAGCAGACTAGTGACGGAGGCGAGGCGATAACAAAGAAGGATCCAGACCAGTGAGATGGAGGCAGATGGCAGAGACAGACGAAGAAAGATAGCAGAGTGAGACGGACGAAGAAAGATCTAGACGGACGAAGATAAGATGGCAGAGAGAGAGAGAGAGAGAGTCAGAGAGTGAGACACTATAGAAAAAAAGAGGCGTTAGGTTAAGTTTTTTTAAATGTTAATTTTTTTAAAAAATTAATTTTATTAATATATTTTAGATTTTTTAAAAATATAATTTTTTTTAAAAAAATATTACGTTTTTTACGAAAATACCATTTGACCGTGTTGGACACGGTCAAATTCACGTGTCGAAATGGTCAACGTGTCGGGAAAGTTGTCGGCGTGTCGGATCGTGTCGGACACGATACTCCCTATATTTTGAGGTGTCCGTGCTTCCTTGGTTTACAGACTACTAACTCGAATATAATTGGGAAACCAGCTGTAAGAACAGGTTCCTGTCAAACCTCAAAATGCAGAATCAGAATTCTTACATCTGAGCATTCGCTTAAAATGAAGCTCTTTGGGGCTGCTGCACCATGTAGCCGTTGCGACTAATTGAGTCATATTGGATCTCATAAGCGTGACACTTTATATCACGTGAGCAGAAGAAATACATTAAAAGAATCTCAAAAGGGTGAAGTATGACAGCGAATTAGGGATTTTAGGGAGATTATTTCGAAAAATGAAAATTTCAGGTTTATGTGAAATCTGAATCAGAGGCTCTTGATGACATGTTATGATAGAGTTTTGGAAAGGTGATACACTGACATTACTTGTTTGGTTTGCAACTCGTATTACGTTAGGAACAAGTGCAGTAGACACAAGCCTCATCATGTACGAATCCTAACTTAAATAGATAAGGCTATAGCCTAATATATTTTGTAACAAAGTGGAAATATTCTCTGTCTCTGTCTCCTTTTTTTTTTTTTTTTTTTTGGTTTTCAGATTTCTAATTTCTACTATATATATACCTAAAAGTTTAAGTTGTCAGGTGAAAGCATATGAATGATTTTTATATTATATCTTTAACACACACAGATAGATATATATTTTGTCATAATGGAGCTTTCTACTTTGTTTCATACCAAAGTATGCTGCTTATATTCGTGTCAGACATGATTTCTAAATAAACAGGATTTTTGGTCAGAAAATATAATTATAGATATCTTTTATGAAAATTGACATCCATTTTTGTCATGATTTATTCTATAGTGTGTTTTTCATAAGTAGCTATTGATTTGTTTATGCAGTGCTTTCTCTCACTAGGAAATGTGGTGCATAAACTTTCAAAAGTTTATCTTGATTGGTTTGGACGAGTGAAGCTGATTGATTGCATCTGGAATCTTGTTTTACTCCATCCTCCAATTGGTCAGGTGATTTTTAGATATTTCGCGTCAAGACTAAATTGCCATGACCCTATGAGGCAGATATAGTCTTAAAAGCATGATAGGTCAAACAGACTTATTGAATAAATAGAAAACATGGAACTGATATAGGGTGAAAGATACTGTGATAAGGACCCAACCCATAACATGTTACAAAACACAAATGGAGATTTGAATGAAAACAAAGATTTGTATTACTGGTATAAAACTGATAAAAGGAATAGCAAATTGATCGGAAATGGAAAAAATTACAAGCAAAATAAAAATAAAAATAGGATAGTGTAGAACAATTAGAGAGACTTCAGTCTCTCCCAAATTCAAGGTCTAAGCTCGATTCCAGATGCCCGTTTCAGCCTTCTCCATCGTTACTTAACAACCTATGTCTCACCTCCCATGCACTTATTCTGTTAGATTCAATTAAATTAGGTTGCAACTAAGTGACTGAGTCAGCAGCTGGGGCCCACTTTCTCCTCCTTTTATCCTTTTTGTATACTTTCATAGCTTGGAACACTTCATTGCCAATTACATGTATTGGAGAATCATTTAATCAGAAAGTTACCCATCCCAATAAGTAGGTAATAGTTATATACCGTGTTGTAGGTTTACACGATAAGTATGGCATAACATTTATATCTTAACACTATCCAACAAGTTGGAACATAAATGTCAATTATACCCAGCTTACAAATATAATTAACCTATTTCCTCTAACAGCCGTGTGTTATCTTCTAGTTGCTCTTCAGTTCTCATATATCCTATAGAGATGTGACTCGACTGAATCCTTTCCCCAAATGAATTGACAGACTTCATTGTGCTTTGTTCTCTCTTGAAAGACTGAATTTGATGTAATATGAGGGGCTGCCTGATTATCACACCACAATCACATTATTTTTGAACTACTCAATCCAGTCTCTTCTAATGTCCGTATCCATCGAAGATCTCAATTAGATTGTGCCGTAGATTGATACTCAGATTCAATACTTGACCTTGCCACAACACTATGTTTTACTTTTCCATCAAATAAGTTTTCTCCCAACGAAGACACAGTACCTTGATCTTTTCCTTCTTTCAGTTGGGAACTAACCTTGTTTTCATCTAAGAAAGCCTCCACCCTCCATCTAAGAAGCTGTATTAACTGCAGCCTATTTGATCAACCGCTTACCTTCTACAGTTCTTGGCCATTTAAGTCCTGTTGATCTCATGACCTTTTTTTTTTTCATTTTGTTCCAATAATGCAGAGTCTCCAGTCTCACGTCTTTGGATGTCTTGCCTTTGTCCATATCCATAAACAACATCAGAGTAAATTAGAGCCTAGGGCCCGTAAGTGTCTTCCTCGGTTATGCTCCCAACAAGAAAGGATACAAATGTTACCACCATCCGAGTCGTAGGTTCTTTGTCTCTATGGATGTTAGCTTCCATGAATTTGAATCCTACTTTCTACATCCTCAGCTTCAGGGGGAGAACAATATAGAAGCTTCATCCATTTTCTTTGAGTCTGAGTCTTCTTGAGTCACCCTTTCCGTTACCTACATCTCCTACCCCAAATGAGAAGGAAGACTTAGTTGCTGAGGCTGAAAATTCATTTGATTCCTTATGTGACATGCCTCCTAGCGATCGACAGAAAGTACGCAAAGCTGGGACCCCCGAACTATTGTACCAAAGGAAGAAACAACCCATACTGCTCCACCAGCAACTGCAATCGCCTGAACCACTGGTAAGTACTGAATATACTAATTCTATTATTCCCGAGCCTGATATTAATTCTGATGACTTACCCATTGTTGTAAGGAAAGGGGAAAGGTCTTGTACCCAACACCCAATTTCTCATTTTGTCTCCTCTACGAATCTCTCTATGCAGCATAGAAGCTTTATTATAGCACTTGACTCTGTTTCAATCCTGAAATCAGTACATGAGGCATTAAAGGATGATAATTAGGTTCTTGCCATGCATGATGAGATGAATGCCTTGGAGAAGAATAATACATGGGATGTAGTTGACAGGCCAAATGGAAAAGAGCAATAGGGTGCAGATGAGTGTATACTCCGGAGTATAATTCTGATGAGACTTTTGAGAGGTATAAAGCCCGACTGGTAGCCAAGGGGTACACACAGACCTATGGCATTGATTACGAAGAAACATTTACTCCAGTGGCCTAAATGAACACTGTAAATGAACACTGTAAGAGTTCTATTGTCTCTCGTTGCTCATTGTAATTGGGATTTGAAACAATTTAATGTGAAAAATGCCTTTCTCAATGGCGAATTAAAAGAGGAGGTTTACACGTAGATCCCACTAGGATTTAACTCTACAAATGTAGATAATAAAGTTTGCAGGTTAAAGAAAGCGTTGTATGACTTGAAGCAATTCCCTCGTGCTTGGTTTGGAAGATTTACCAAAGTTATGCTTTCATTGGGATACAAGCAAAGTCAAGGAGATGATACACTTTTCTTAAACATTCTCAGGAAGGTAAGACCTTTATCCTTTTAGTTTATGTTGACGATATTATTATAACATGGGATGATATAGGAGAGAAATGTGCTCTGCAAAAAAGACTGACTGCTGAATTTGAAGTTAAAGATCTTGGAAAACTGAGATATTTTCTTGGGATAGAAATTGCTCATTCAAAGAAAGGGATATTTATTTGTCAATGGAAGTATGTTCTTGACCTCCTTAAAGCAGCAGGAAAACTTGGGTGTAAACCTTCTGGTACTTCGATTGAGCAGAATCACAGACTAGGAAGTGAAAATGAGAGCCCTCCAGTTGACAAAGGACAATATCAATGAATAGTAGGAAGATTGATATATTTAGCTCATGCTAGACCTGATTAGCTTATGCAATTAGTATTATTAGTCAATTCATGCATGATTCGAGGGAGAAACATTTGCTAGTTGTGGACAAAATTCTTCAAAATCTGAAAGGCACACCAGGTAGAGAACTATTGTTGCAGAGAGAAGGAAACCTATCCTTAGAAGTTTATACAGAAGCCGATTATGCTGGATCCGTGACTGACTGACGGTCTACTTTTGGCTATTGTGCTTTTCTCTGTGGAAATCTAATAACATGGAGAAATAAAAAGCAAAATGTGGTTGCTAGAGCAACTGCTGACGCAGAATTTTGAGCCATAACTCAAGGTATCTATGACTTATTATGGCTGAAAATCATTCTTGATGATCTCGAGGTGAGATATGAAGGATCTATGAAGTTACTTTGTGATAACAAGTCAGCTATCTGTATAGCCCGCAATCCAGTTCAACACAATCGAACCAAACATATTGAGATTGATCTCTACTTCAGTAAAGAGAAACTAGACAATGGATTGGTCATTACTCCATATATTCCTTCTTGTCGTCAATTGGCTGATGTTTTAATTAAGGGTCTTCCTAATGATAGATTTCAAGAATTTACTAACAAGCTGAGAATGAGAAATATTTATTCCTCAACCTTAAGGGGGAGTATTCTAAATATTAGAATTATTATTGTAATTATTAGAGTTATTTCATTATTTTGTAATAGTTAGAATACTCTAGAAACTTATTTGGGCTTAACCCATTAGGTCTTTTTAGTCTCTTTAAATTCTGTAATATACATATCCTTCTTTCAGTTCCCTTAATTCAGGGGATCTATTATCCTCCTAACTTTACTCTCTATAATAATGAATTTCATTGCCTTTGAAGTTGAGGGCTCTTTGTAAAGTGCTTTATTTCTTTCTAGCTCTGTATTTCTCTCTGTTTTACCATTACAACTTTCGAAATCAACTTGTATTATTTCTGACTTTAATGCTTGTCAATAACTTATTTATTCTTTTTTGACAGACAATGATAGAACGGTTACTTTCGATGCTCAAAGATACTGACTACCGAGTTCGATTATTTCTAGCAAGGAGAATTGGTGTTCTTTTCCAAACATGGGATGATCATGAAGAGCTATTTCAGGACATTTGGTATGTTGCACTTTAAATGATCTCAGCTAGTTAAATTATGATGTTAGCCATGGCAATATTTTTAATGAAATAGGTTTTTTCACAAATTGATGTTTCCGTTGATTGTTGTAGGACTGGACCTTAGTTCTTTGGTGACTTTTTGGGAGTTTTGGGATTGTAAAATTTTTGGGTAGTTGTTTGCCGCTATCCAGCAGTAGTATATGCAATATTTATTTGCACTTTTGTGTGTGTGTAGGTTGTGGTCACCTGTTGAACCTCCAATTAGTTACCCCACTCCCCCCACCACAAAATTTTCATAAACGGATATTCATTGTCGTTCTTTGGCTTTGGTTACTTTTCCAGTTTAAATTTTGGTGTTCAATTGGTGGTTTATTCGAAAGGAAAAGTTGTCAATGCAAAGGAGGTGCTAGCTGCTGGTCCTCAGCCTCAACCTATAATGGAAACAGTTGTGATTACTCTTATGCATCTTGCCTTACATAGTGAGGAGATTGAATTGCAGGTAAACTATTGATTGTGACATTTTCTTTTCTATTTTTGATCCCTCCAGCCCTCATGCTGGATCATGTCTAAATTCATTCTGGTGTATGTCACAAAATGTTCTGGATTTCCTTGTTTTTTGCTGTGCCCTCCATTTCATTTCCGATTCTCTATTATATGCTTAACTCTTTGGGAGGATCTGATTCATTTTGTTATTTGGAAATATATTCATATGCATTATAAAGAGCCCTTTAGTTATTTGGTGATTCTTGGTGGCATGCAGGCTGTTTTCATGATATGTGTGGTTTCTGCCATTGATCCTTGTCATAGGTAAAAATATTTTTCCTTATCATTTTAATACCTTCACTTTAGTTTCTTATGTCCAGCAGTGTTTTTCAGGGAATTGATCTGCTCTGTACTTGACAATCTTTCTGGAGAGCTTCAATATATGACTAGAATGAAGGTAGTCAATGTCTGTCTTATATCTAATTTTGTATTTATCTAACCTTGTGCAGTGACTCTAGTAGAGATTGTAGTTGCCTTTGCGAGGCCCCTGTTCTCGCAGTTTGGTTCTTTTGTGACATGGGCTTGAAAAATGTTCAGACTTGATCCAAAAGCTTAAGGGCTTGTTTGATTGTATTTTGATTTTTTTGTTTTGAAAACTATTTTGTAAAATAGTTTTTAAGAACTGATTTTCAGAATAAAAGAAAAAAAAATCTGTTTGATAAACTTATTTTGAAGAGTTTTAAAAGTTAAAAACAAAAACATTTGCTTAATAATTTTGTTCTAAAAATATGTTTTTAGAGTAAAAAAAATTGAAAACTTGCTTGATTGGTAAAATCTTTCTTAAATTTATTTAATGATTTCTTTTTTAATTTTTTTAAGAATAACATGTTATTATTATTTTTTTATGCATATATTCTTTATAACATTTAAAAGCTTTTGCTTTTAATTTATATTTTTAAACTAATTTATGTATGCTTTTTTTTTTCATAAATCAATATTTTTTATCTTATTTTTTGTGTTCCTTAATATATATATATATATATATATATATATATATATATTAAGGAACACAAAAAATAAAATAAGGGAAAGCGGTAAGCTTGCTTGCCGTGGTGTGTCAGGTCGCGGGTTCGAATCAGTCTCTCTGCAAAAAGTAGGGGAAAGACTGCCTAAAGTATTCCATTCCCCAGACACTCACGAAGTGAGTATTTGAACTGGGTCGGCCCTATATATATATATATATATATATAGGATCCTTAGACACCAGTGTCAAATTTGAAATTTGACACCTCATATAAGAGCCATCAGATCAAAAAAGATCAATGGTGTAACATGCTTACAAATCAGAGTCGTTAGTCTTTTTGGATCTGATGGTTTTAGATGAGATGTCAAATTTCAAATTTGACACTGGTGTCAAAGGATCCTGCCTATATACACACATATATATATATCTATATATATATATATATATATATATATATATATATATATACACACACACACAAGTTTGCCATTAATGAAAACAGTTGTCCGTGTTTTCCTTGTTTCCAGAATTAAAAACAAAAAATCGAAACAAAAACATCTAATTGATGTTCTCCATTTCCTGTTTTAAAAACTGAAAAAGGGATGCTGTTTTTAGAACTATTTTTAAGGAACACTCGTTATCAAACAACTCTTTTTGTGTTTTTTGTTTTTAAAATCAATTTTTTTTTCTGTAAAACAGAAATCAAACATGTCCTAAATTTCTCCTTTTTTTTTCGTATAGAAAAAAATTTATAATTAGGCGCAAATTTAGTTGTATTTTATTTTTTTTTGTTAGAAGAACAAATTTTGTTAGAGAATGAAGAACTGTATTTCAACTAGGGAGAGGAAAAATATATTCTCTGAAATGGAAAAAAAAAGGAGAAATAAAGAATCAAGATTGTAGCAAAAACAAAGCTCTCTAGTCTATGTGCATATCATAGACGGACACTCACTTGAAACAGTAATGAGCTAAGCACTAGTGACAAACAATAAATGCATTTCTATTTTCTATACCGAAGTCCTTAAAGTTGAGGGCATTTACGCCAATAATATTGCTAAAGAGGTGCAAAATCCCCACATTTTTTCTTCCTAAATTATGGGAAATTGCTGTAGGTTTAAAGGCCCCACATAATACAAATTATTCAATGAAAAGTAGCCAAATTTAGATTGACAATTTTAATTATAGGACTAAATGACCTTTTCAACTATTCTCTCATACTATCTCCAACAATTACTTGAGTTACATGCTTTAAAGCTACATTCACTTTCTAGTTCTGAGTTTGGTTCTTCCAAAAATTATTTCGTTATACATTTAAGGCTTATAAGTACTTAACACGTGTCTTTTGACTTACAAATTTCTTTTATGCAGTACTTAGAGGAGCTTTTGGGACCAATTCTCTTTTGTTGGGTAGCCTGTGGCGTAAGCTTAGTTGCACTTGTTGAGGTAATGGGTTCCTTATGTTTGGTATAATCTATTTAACAAATACTGAATTACTGCAAGGTAATAGCTTGGCTTTGCCTTAAGAACAACACCACAAAGCTTGTCAGTTGAAAGGGTAGTGTGTGATACCTATTTATCAGATATTAACATGCTGGGGTGATATTTTAAATTCTATCTGAGAATAGAAAACAAAATGATTTTGGTGGGTTTTTCATTCTCAATATATATGTACATAAGCCTTAAGCTCTTAGGAGAGATAATTGTTGCCATAGTATCAGGGCCTTTATGATTTATTGGTAGAGTTTGATACTTGTTACCCCGTTCTTCTAATAAAAAGTTAAATTGTAACGTGATAAAAATAGGGCTATGCATTGTCCGCCCTTAAAGCCTATATGTTTTTGCATGAAGGGGTGTTTTAGATATTTGATAAATCATTCATGTGCCTTCAGCTAACTCCGTTAGAATTTAGGAGAGTTGGTCCTTGAGAGATATATTGGTTGACGTTTAGAATGGAGAACTCTTGTGCAAGTGTACACATTTGACAAGTAATATAGGGATATAGGGATAGAGTAGGGGTTTTCGTTCCCTCTGAGACAATTTTAGATGTGTAACCTATTAATGTACAAATACAATTGCATTCCTCTTTGAAATGAAGTTCCACAGTACCTTAAACTCCAGTTACAGATTCAGATTACAATCAATTACGGAGAATAAAAGAAAATACTAGATTACATGAATCTGTCAAATCCTTATGCAGAATTGTAAATCGACAACTGGAACCCTTCACTGCTACACTTGTTGCCTTGCTAACAGTTATGCAAGTAGCGCGCAAGTATACGCTACAACAAGTAATATAGGGCGTATTTGAGACCCTAATATCGTTCTCACAAGGATCTTTGGCGTTTGTAATTTTGACTAGAATTGTAATTGCTAAGCAGAACAAAAATAAAATAAAATTCAAATTAAATGAGCTGCTATTCTAAATCAAGTGTAAGGAAAATATTTTTGTGAGGATTTTCTTTTTAAAGTAGAACTTGAGTTGGTGAAAGAATTCTTGAACAGATTGGAAAATTAATTAAATGGAAGCATTGTAATTTTTTTTATGATTTTCTCTGAAATTTTAAAGCAGAAAATTAAATTTGTGGTTTGGACAAAAATACAAAGTGACAACAAAGATTGATTTAAAAAGACAGTGTTTGAAAACAAGTTGGGTATCAATTTCCCCTTCCCTCAATTACTACTAAGTTGCTTTGATAGAACAATAGATGTTGCTTTTCTTCAACAATTCCAGCTTAACGGAAATACTAAAACAACCATTGTTTCCCAACAACAGTTTTTTTCCATAAACAACAGATGACACATCCCTGTGTATCTGTTATTACAAGACCTTGGTAACAGTTTCAAACGAAGGATCTTGGTAAGCTCCGTTACTTCTTAGGGATTGAAGTAGCACAGTCTAGACAGGGCATTTCTATCTGTTAAAGGAAATATGCCTTGGATATCCTAGAAGAGGCTGGTATATTGGGGTGTAAGCCGGTTGATACACCCATGGATCCTACTATCAAATTACTACCCGGACAGGGAGAGCTATTACCTGATCCCAGACATTTCTTTTGCTATTAGTGTGGCTAGTCAGTTCCTTGACTCTCCTTCTGGTTCTCATTGGGATGCTGCTGTGAGGATCCTCTGGTACATCAAAGGAGTACCAGGGAAATGCTTATTATATTCAGATTAGGGAAATACATAAATTTGTGGTTCAGATGATGATTATGCGGGATCACCCTCGGATAGACGCTCTACTTCAGGCTATTGTGTCTTCTTTGAAGAAAACCCAATTTCTTGGAAAAGTAAGAAACAAACTGTTGTTTCCCGCTCGAGTGCAGAGGCCGAATATCATGCAATGGGAGTTGCTACCTGCGAGCTAATCTGGTTAAAGCAGTTGATTTGGGAGCTCTATCTTTTGGAACAGAAACAACCCATGACACTAATTTGTGACAATCAAGCTGTGCTACATATATCATCTAATCCTGTATTTCATAAGAGAATCAACATATAGAGATTGATTGTCATTTCATTCGAGAAAATATTTAGTCAGGAGAAATCAAAACGGTATTTGTCAATTCTAATGATCAACTCGCGGATGTCTTCCCTAAAGCTCTTAGAGGTCCTCGGGTTGAATACATTTGCGGCAAGCTGGGTGCTTACAATATATACGCACCAACTTGAGGTTAGAGTAGTTGTTAGAATAGTTCAATGTGTATAATGGAATAGTCCCACATCTTGTGGGCTTAGCCCATTAGGTCTTTTAGTTTCTTTAAATAAAGAGCTCTTGTACTTTGTAATACACAATTATTCAATATACCATTATTCTATTATTCAATCTAAAGTATAATAAAATAAAATGCATTAAAAAGTTCCAAAGCTGGGGAACATAAACAAGATACTCAGAAATCATTCAGTCACCTAGAAGCTGACTTTGCTCCTTAAATTCCTCAATTATGGTCAAGTATGCTGCTCTGAATTCATAACTTGATTACATATTGAAGAAATATAAGACTGAAATATAATTTTTCATATATTGATTGACACCCAAAGGGTTCTTTATATACAGATTACAAGGTAGTTAAGGAGATGAAGTAATAAATAAAATACACAGTAACCAAAGAGACATCACACTACTCAAAGAGACAAGTAGTTAGAAATAAGTAAAAAACTCTAGAATATTCTACACTCCCCCTCAAGTTGGGAGATATATATTGATCATCCCCAACTTGCTAATTAAATCCTCAAAGATGGGTTTGTGTAATCCTTTGGTGAGAATGTCGGCTGTTTGCTCCTTGGTAGGTATATATGACAAACATACACTACCCTCCTCCAATTTTTCTTTGATAAAATGACGATCAACCTCCACATGTTTGGTTCTGTCATGATGTACAGGATTTTGGGCAATACTGACAGTAGCCTTATTATCACAATAGAGTCTCGTAGGTAGAGAATAAGATATCTTTAATTCTTCAAGAAGTCTTCTTAACCAGATTCGTTCACAAATGCCATGAGCTAGCGCTCGAAATTCTGCTTCTGCACTGCTTCTGGCAACAACAGTTTGTTTTTTACTTCTCCAGGTCACAAGATTTCCCCAGACATAGGTACAATATCCTGAAGTGGATCTTCGGTCCAATGTAAAGCCTGCCCAATCAGCATCTGTATAGATTTCTATCATCGTCTTGTGTCCTCTTTTAAAGAGCATTCCTTGACCAGGTGTGTTTTTGAGGTACTTGAGGATTCTATAAACCGCACTAAGGTGCTTTTCCTTAGGAGAATGCATGAATTGGCTAACCATGCTAACGGCAAATGCAATATCAGGTCGGGTGTGAGATAAGTAGATCAGCTTCCCTACCAATCTTTGGTACTGCTCCCTGTCAACATCCTTTCCATCTTCAATTCACAATTTAATATTGGGTTCAACTGGAGTTTCTGTAGGCTTGCACCCAAGCATACCTGTTTCTTGTAGCAGGTCTAGGATATATTTCTTTTGAGATAAGGAAATTCACGCTTTGCTACGAGCAATTTCCATTCTAAGGAAATATTTGAGTGATCCAAGATCCTTCAGTTCAAACAGATTAGCTAAACCCCCCTTTAAAGATTTTATTTCCTCCCAGTCATCACCTGTGACAATTATGTCATCAACATAAACAATTAGGATAGCAATTTTGCCACTATCGGAGTGTTTAAAAATAAAGTGTGATCAGTCTGAGCTTGGATAACTCCCCTTTCTTTAACAGCACGAGTAAGTTTTTCAAACCTCTCTAGGGAATTGTTTAAATCCATAAAGAGACTTCTTCAACATGCATACAGAACCATCTCCCTCTTCAAAACCAGGTGGTGGATCCATGTAAACTTCCTCATGTAAGTCCCCATTTAAGAAAGCATTCTTTACGTCCAATTGATGCAAGGGCCAATCAAGGTTGGCAGCAAATGATAGTAGGGCTCAGATAGAATTAAGTTTGGCAACGGGAGCAAACGTCTCCTGATAGTCTATCCCATAAGTCTGGGTGAATCCTTTGGCAACCAATCTGGCCTTATATTTGTTGATGCTGTTATCTGCATTAAATTTTATTGTGAACACCCACTTGCAACCTACCGTTTTCTTTCCTCTGGGAAGTGCCACCATTTTTTTTAAGTGCATCCATTTCTTCAAAGACAGCATCCCTCCATTGAGGGTCATTAAGTGCCTCTTGGATATTTTTTGGTATTTTTGTACCGTCTAATATAGTGTTGAAAGCACGAAAATCTGGAGACAACTTTTCATATGAAATGTGACGAGAAATAGGATGAGCAGTGTAAGATCTAGTACCTTTTCGAAGGACAATAGGCATATCTAGGTCAGCTGTACCAGTGTTCTCAAGTGGATTGCTGGAACTAGGACACGGGTCAGAATCCTGGCAGTCTAGAGGATCTTGAGGAGATTTACGCCTGCTGTAGAATTTTCTCCATTTACCGGGAGGATCTCCAGTCTCTGGTACAGTTGCTGTCCTCGTCTCCTGTACATTAGCCCCCCTGTCTCCAAAGGTAAAGGAACAACTGATGTTTCCAAAGGTAAAGGTAAAAGGGCCGACCCAGTTCAAATACCCACTTCGTGAGTGTCTGGGGAAGGGAGTACTCTAGGCAGTCTTTCCCCTGCTTTTTGCAGAGAGGCAAAGGTAAGACAGAAGAATTATTTGGAATCCAAGACTTGTCTTCTTTTACACCGATAGACTCCCCCTGAAGAGAAGTCGAGGGAAAAAATGATTGTGTTTCATAAAAGGTAACATCCATAGAAACAAAGACCTTTCGAAGAGAAGGTGAGTAGCACTTGTAACCTTTTTGATTAGGAGGGTATCCTATGAAAACACATCTAACAGACTTTGGATCAAGTTTGGACCTTTGATGTTGAGGAATATGAACAAAAACTACACAGCCAAACAACTTTGGAGGAATATAAGAGAGAGCCCGAAAGGAGGTAAAAGAGCGGGTAAGGCAATATATGGGAGAATGAAAATTCAGGACACGAGAGGGCATCCGATTGATGAGATATGAGACAATCAAGACGGCCTCCCCCACAGGTATTTAGGGACATGCATTGAAAACAAGAGGGCTCTAGCAACTTCAATGAAATGTCTATTTTTTCTTTCAGCCACCCCATTTTGTTGAGGGGTGTTAGGATAAGAACTTTGATGGATAATGCCTTGCTTGGTTAGGTAATCACCAAGAACAGAATTAAAATATTCAGTACCGTTGTCAGTTCACAGGATTTGGATAGAGGTCTGGAATTGAGTTTGTACCATAGCATGAAAATTTTTAAAAGTGGCTGCAGCTTCAGACTTATCTTTTAGAAGATATACCCAGCATACTCTAGAATGATCATCAATGAAGGTAATAAACCAACGAGTTCCAGATATATTTTTTTCACGAGCTGGCCCCCAAATATCACTATGAATTAATGTAAATGGAGACGAAACATGATAATCTCTGGGGGGAATAAGAAACACGAGAGTGTTTTGCAAACTGACAATCCTCACAAAAAAAGGAACTTGGTTTTTTATTGATAAATAAGTTTGGAAACAACTTTTGAAGATAAAAGAAATTTGGGTGTCCTAAACGACGATGCCACAACAAGACATCATTACAATCGTCTGATAAACATAAAGAGTGATTTGCAAAAAATCTCTTTTCATGAGAATCTTCTTCAAAATAGTAAAGCCCTTCTCCCTCTCTAGCACTGCCAATCATCAGCCCCGAATCCTGTTCCTGAAAAACACAGGTTTTGGCAGAGAATTTAGCAACACAATGCAATTCAGAGGAAAGTTTACTAATAGAGATAAGGTTACAAGTAAGATGTAATATCCCAGGAAAATAATAGTGATTTATAATACAATATATTAATAATAGTAATAAATTATAAATTAGTAATAATAATAATGGATGATAAATTGTGATTATTATGCTTTAATGTTTGATTATTTGATTGGTAATGTTTGATTGGATTAGGATGAGTCAACAAACATAAATTGTTTAGATATGATGATTCAACAAACATAAATTATTTAGATATGATGATTCAACAAACATAAATTGTTTAGATGAGATGAGTCAACAAACATAAATTGTTTAGATATGATGATTCAACAAACATAAATTGTTTAGATAAGATGAGTCAACAAACATAAATTATTTAGATATGATGAGTCAACAAACATAAATTGTTTAGATATGATGAGTCAGCAAACATAAATTATTTAGATATGATGAGTCAACAAATATAAATTGTTTAGATATGATGAGTCAGCGTGGAGTCAGTAATGTATAAGCCCAAAACTTAAACTATAAATAGAGGCCTAGCCTAACCAAACCAATTCACTCTTCAACATTTCTCCTCTACTCTCTCTCTCTTCTCACTCCAAAAAAAAGTTTATTTTAATTATTTTCAATTTTTATATTTTTCTGATTATCAATCGGTTCTCTGCCCCAAATTTTCCCTTTAGAAGTTAGCGAAAACGGAGACCAGGTAATCCTAATCCCTAGGTATTTTTAGGTTATATTTTATGTGAAATTTGGTATGTGTAATCCTAATCCCTAGGTATTTTTAGGTTATATTTTATGTGAAATTTGGTATGTGTAATCCTAATCCCTAGGTATTTTTAGATTATATTTTATGTGAAATTTGGTAGGTGTAATCCTAATCCCTATAGAGTCAAGGGTTAGCTTTATATGAATTTTTGATGTAATCTCGATGCTTAGGGAACTATAGTTATATTTCCTATTAAATTTATTAGATGTGAATATTTGAATTTTTCTTTGGAAACTCTTGATATGATGATTGAATTTGGGTTTTTCTATGATAGATGTTGAATATTAAAATTATGATATTATTGAAAGATTGAACTTGGAAATTATGATATTATCGAAAGGTTGAATTTAGAAATTACACTCTTGATTGAATTGATGTGAAATTAGGGCTGGCAATACGGGCCAGCCCGCCCCGACCCGCTCCGGCCCGCCACTGGCCCGCCTAAAATGGGCTGGCCCGCCCCGGCCCGTTTTGACAAAATGGGTTGAATTGAGCAACCGAGTGGGTTGAAGCCCGCCTAAAATAAAAAAAAAAAATAAAAATATAAAAAATATAAAAATAAAATACAAAAAATTAAATTCTGCATAAAAACACATATATTTTTTTGCATAAAAGCATATAAAAATCTGCATAAAATCCTAATGTACTTATGAAACCAAGAAGATCAGTGTTTAATAATCTACATATAAATATGCATCTTTCAATCCAGAAATAATAATAAAAATGAAAATCATATCAAGGTAAAACAAAATAACAAAACAAGTAACAAAGTGTTGTATGAGCAGTCCACAACAATGCGAAAAAGCCACTTGCATGCAGAGAAATCTAGGGCACGAAATTACATAATAATTGGGTAACCTAAAAAAAAGTGGGGGCTTGGCGGGCTAGCCCGCCCCGTGACGGGTCGAGCCCGACGGGCTGGTGGGTTTGGCGGGGCGGGTTTGGCGGGCTGGTGGGTTGAAAAACTCAACCCAGCCCGCCTTGTTTGGTGGGCGGGGCGGGCCAGCCCGATGGGCTCAACCCATTTTGCCAGCCCTATGTGAAATCATGAAAACTATTTGTGATAAGATTAAATTAATTGTGTGTGATTGTAATAAATAATAGTGGGAAGATAGCTTTGGGATGGTACCTCCCAAAGTGATGAACACAACCTTGGGCTTTATGCCTCTGATATATTTATACGATGTGAACATAGAATATCCGTTCTTCTCAAAGTGGTATCTGGCAGGGTTTCCCGGGATACTAGTAGCAACTTTGGGAAGAGGTGTCTGGCAGGATATCCGGAACACTAGGAAGATGTGAATTGATTATGGCCAATGTGATTTGTTTGTGACTGGCAGAGTTTCCCGGGTCACAGGGTAGATTGGCAGGGTTTCCCGGGTCTACCATGGTTCTCTTCCCACTACTCCACTAAATAAACTTAATAAAGATTATGAATGAAATTTGATCGATGTGAATATATGTTGAAGTTGATAATTTGATGTGATTATGATTAAGAATATATATGATAAATATTATATTGATATTTGATTTAATTAATGTGGAATTGATTTATCAAATTTGATTATATATATTTGATTTAATTTGTTATTAATTACATTAATTGTATTATGATTGGGATTACCAGCTTTGCTGACTTTTATGTTTGTTTGACTGCAATGATCCTGCTGGGATGCGGGGGAGCAGATTTTCAGTGAAGCGGATTGTAAAGGATGGGGCTAGCTGTGGGCAGTGAGGATCACAAAGCAGACTTTTCTGGCTAGTTTATGAGATTTAAATAAATGCATAATACATATTTCCTTTATTTAAACTTTAGTTTTAGTTTTGTTTTAATGTAATAAAGTTAGCCTTGCGCTTGACAACAGTACAAGCGCGGCGGTAACACTTCCCAAATTTGATTATTTTGAACTTCCGCTGTTATTTATAAAAATTATTGAATTTATTTATGCTATTATAAATTGTTAGAATTTGGGGTGTTACATAAGAGAAGGGACATGAAGGACAGAATTCAGAGTAATATGTTCAGAGAGCTTAATGGATCCCTTTCCCGCAATATTAGAGAAACTACCATCAGCAATCCTGTTGAGATATGTAGTCCCACATTGGTTGGATGAACAACTAATGTGGCCTTTATAAGGCCTTGGGCACTCCCACCCTTTGAGCTAGCTTTTGGGGTAGTGTATCCCAAGGTTCTTTAGATGGTATCAGAGCCTCGCCGTCCCCCACTTTCTCTTGTGGACTCTCTTAGCACAGGTAGGCTGGGCCTGTTGCATCATCCACTCTTCAAGCCCAATGGCTCTCGTGTGAGGGGGCGTGTTGAGATATGTAGTCCCACATTGGTTGGATGAACAACTAATGTGGCCTTTATAAGGCCTTGGGCACTCCCACCCTTTGAGCTAACTTTTGGGGTAGTGTATCCCAAGGTTCTTTACACATCCATTTATCATAATCAGGTTCATCAGCTCCGGGTTTTTCCTTTTTTCCATCAAGATACCCCATTTTCCCTTTTGCTTGGATAAACAGCTTGACAGATTGATGCCATTGCACATAATTTTTACCGTTTAAACGGTGGTTAGTGATCTGTATAGCTGGGTTGTCTCTGAAAGACAAAGAACAGGGAGGAGTAGAAACACCAGAAATATTACCGGATGATTTTTCAGAATGCTTATTCTCAACCTCAATATTTTCAACTTCCATCGTTAAAAAAGGAACTCAGAACAGGGACAGGGACAGGAACAAGGAACAGAAACAAAGAACCGAAGAGGAACCAACTGGAACCAGCAAGAAAAGTGCTCCAATCGTGATTTAAAACCTCAGAACAGGAAGAGGGAGGCTAGGCGAGTCGTTCTGTGACAGCCGTGTGGCAAATGGAGTCCGACAAGGCGGCGCGTGGCTTACACGCGCTGGGAAGACAGTTCTGCTGTGGCGGCGCGTGGGAGACTTTCCGGCGACAGGGCTGACGTGGGTCGACTCGGAAATGGCTGCTGAGTCCAATCGTGGCCTTGGTTTCGTGATTGGAGGGGTCCAGATATGATTTCTGAGTTATAGTAGCGAACGGTGAAAAAAAAAAATGAAAAGAAAAGGAGACAAGAACGTGGAGGTTTACAAAATAATCACAGGATAACCTGCTCTTGATACCATGAAGAAATATAAGACTGAAATATAATTTTTCATATATTGATTGACACCCAAAGGGTTCTTTATATACAGATTACAAGGTAGTTAAGGAGATGAAGTAATAAATAAAATACACAATAACCAAAGAGACATCACCCTACTCAAAGAGACAAGTAGTTAGAAATAAGTAAAAAACTCTAGAATATTCTACACATATAAACCTTGAAGCTGTATATGGCCATGGAGTGGGAACTTCTGGGAATCCCAAACTTCTAAGCAGGATTGTAAAGTGCTACTTGCTTGTTTGCTGCACTGGATTTAATATCTTGTGCTATGTCATCTTCTATTTTTTTTTGGTAGTTTATGCCATCTTCTAATTTATGTTCTGCGCATCATGATGCAATCCTCCTTTTAATTTCTGTAGTTATTCCAAGTAGAGATAACGTGGAAAGATAAAAACGTTTCTATAGTCTAGTTTTTTATTTGGGCAGTGGCATTCCTTTGATGTATTCTAATGAAGTTTTTCCTTCCCATAAATAAATAAATTGCTATTCTACAGACAAGGCATCTCTTCATACCAGATGCAGAACCTGGTCAGTTCCTTCAGTATTGTTTTCCATGGCTTCTTCCTGCTCTGCTTCTTCATGAGAACAGTTCCGATCTCGATTGGGTTGCCAAGGTGTGAGCAGTTTCTATAGTTGATTGTTTATTTTATATTAATAAGGAAGCTTCTGGTTTTCATCCTGTAGCAACTAAAAAACAAGATATTTAATTGCCATTGGGAAATGATAAAAAATTTGTTCTCTTACATTGCATATAAGGATGCACGACTTTCCATGAGTTGCATAAGTTTGTTTACTGTGGATCTTATTCATAAATGCAGTGTATATATATTGTTTTCTCTTATATATATTGATTTCTCTAATAAAGTTCCTTTTTGCAGGTTACTTGTCAACCTTTGACAGTTATTGTAAAAAACCACTTCGCTTCGATATTTTCAGTTTCTATGGGTTTGCATTGCAGTAAGATACCAGGATCGGAGAGGGGTACACTTGTACTTCAGAGTTCCGTTTTGCAGTTTGCTCAGATATCTGAGGATGAACGGGACAAACTCATAAAGAAACATATGGTCTGCTACTCTGCAGCTTAGAGTCTGTTCTACAGAAAATAATCTTTCTGGAAAACATTCTTTTATGTTTGGTGTTTCATTTTGTTAAAAAGATATAAAACCATTAATGTAGCTTCACCCACCAGCTTAAGCTTTTGGGTTGAAATAATTCTTTATATGATATGAAAGCCTAGGTGTCACGGCTTTATGCTTCTCTAACACATTTAAAGGAAAATATTTTCTTCATTATTTATTACGACTCATTAAATGAGGGGAAAGTGACTTTCCTTCCTTAACAAATCAAACAATATAATTTTTTTATAAAATGCATCATTTTCTCTTAATAATATTTAGATCAAAATATTATTTTGGGAAAATATTTATAATTGAAAAGTTAGGCTGGAATAGTTTATACTAAGACCATTTTCTGATAAGTTATTTTCTGTGAAAACAAGTCAACCCTTCAATTTGTTGGTTTTCAGTTCAACAACATATATGTTTTGCACTTATATATTACATCTGTTGGGGTCTTCTTTAACGTGCAAGATGTCGGTGTTGATGTCTATTTAACATTGTAATTCACAAAATAGCGTGTGGGCATTTCTAAATCACAATTTGATTAAATTAATGTTAAGACTTGCAACTTAGATTCCATCTGTTGATATTTATATGTAATTGTAGAATATTCTAGAATATCTTTATTTCTTTCTTGCTATCTGTTCCTTTATTTATTAGGCTCTCTTGTTATTGTAAATATGCCTCTTAGTTTTTTGTATGCCTCTTAGTTTTTTGTTCTTATTTATTAGCATTGTTCTCTGTACTCACTATAAATTGTACCTACTGGGTCTTTCAAGTAATGTATCAGAAGTTTATTCAGAAAACACTTTCTTTTCATCAGTAATAGCAATATTTTCCTTTCATTATTAACTGAATTTGTTTATGGAGACATTTTTCTGTAAGTTTAACATTTTATTCTGCTTCTTTTTGTACTTTTAGGTCTCTATCGTGAGCTGTATTTTATCTCTGTCCTCTTGTTCATCCTATCCTGTAGTCCCTTTCTTTTCCAAGGATACAGTGGCACTTGCAATTCAAACAATTGTTGATGGATTTCTGGACTTGTGAGTTATCTTCTCTGCCTCAGTGTGATTCTTCTGTTTCAATTGGTGTTTATATCTTGTTATATAATATGTAATTAATTGAGATGTAGGGATGATAATCGTGCAAGTGCTGCTGTTATTGATAGGATCAACATATTTCGCCCTGATAGAACTTTCATGGTAAATTTTTATGACATAAAACTCGACGACACCACTTAGATATCCTTTCCTTACCTATCATTTTCTTTCTATTCTTGGCTTGGTGTTTCTAATGAATTCAATTATTTTGTAATTGGCAGTTTTTGGTAGAAATTCATTATAAAATTGCGGCAGCATCTCATTACAGGCATAAGTGCCACCGATTGGCTGGAATTGAGGTGCTTATTAGTATTCTTGGAAAGAGAGCTGCTGTTTTAAGCACTTCCAAGTAAGTTTTATGGGTCGTGATTTTATGTATTACATACTTAAACGACATTGTACACAAGAAATCTAGGGTGCATGCTTGATTAGATTATTATCATTTGTTTATTCCTGCATTTGTTAAAGTGAATGAAGTGCCAACTTATATATGTGCTAAACTTTCTTGGATACATTTGCCTCTAATATTAGTTTCCTAACATTATTTTTATCTCATCAGCATGGTGGGAAAGTGGAAATTTTTATTTAGATATGATGCTCAAACCTTTATTTTGGGTTTTGTCTTTCTTCCTTTTTTCTCTTAAACTTTTCGTCTCTTTCTTTTGGTTTCATCTACCACCAACCCCAACTAGTTTGGGATAAAGGTGTTATTGTTGTTGATGTGGATAATGCTCAAACCTTTGTCATGTTTTGAAAAGGGGAAAAACTTTACCTTATTGGAATCCAAAACCTTGTCGTTGTCCAAATAGTACTTTTCAAGTGGTCAAGGACTTACTGAACTGGTTGCCAGCCTTGTCCTCGTCATGGCAAATCTTACTAGTTCGAAATTATGTCTTGCAAGTGACATGTCTTGTAAGTAACAAGAAATTTTGATTTATAATTGATGAACTTGTGACAATCAATGCATGCTCATACTCTGTACATGGTTTGAATATTTGAAGGAGTGTTATGTCATACTGGTCTTTGTTGTGCCTCGTCTATCATGTGTTAGAAATAATATAATATTAAATAGCATTGTATTATTTATTATTCTATTATTCTAGATCGGTTATTTGGGCTTGGCCCATTAGGTCATTTAATCTCTTTGAATAGAGGTCTTTTGTATAGTTCTATACACAACTGAATACAATACATTCATACATTCTAGTTATATATCTGAGTTAGCCTATTAAACCACTTGCAAAGGTAGGGTTGGTTCTTATTCTTTTGCAATTTTTTAAGTGGTGGGTGCTTTTAACCCACCTCACCTTAATGTGCACGATGAGATTAGGTTGGAAGAATAGCATGTTGGATTGACCCTCCTTAATTAAAAATATGGAATAAAATGTTTAGCATGAATGACCCTTTAAATATTCTGGTTCACTATAATTTTCATTTTTTTAATTTTAATCATGTTTTTGTTTAATTAATTGTTGAAAATAATTGTATTTGTTTATTTATTTATTTATTTTTCCATTCTAGAATCTTCTTTGGGCTTAGCCCATTAGGTTATTTAGTCTCTTTAAATAGAGAGCAATTGTGCAGATGTAATATACAGTTTTATCAATAAGATTATGTCTTTCTCAACTTGGTATTAGAGCCAAATATAGAAGTTGATGAATCTACTGAAAAACTGCTCTCCCCCTGAAGATGAGGACTTGGGAAAAAGGACCCAGATTCATGAAATGTGACATCCATTGAGACGGAATTTCCGACTAGCAGGATGATAACACTTGTAGCCTTTTTTATCAGGGGCATAACCAAGGAAGATACATTTGAGAGTCCTAGGATCCAACTTATTGCGAAGATGTTTATGAACATAGACAAAGACAACACCCCCAACCACTCGTGGCTGAAGACTCTGCATAGAGGGAACAGAGGGAAATAATGAAGTTATTGAGTGAATAAGACTTACATTGTCAAGGATCCGAGAGGGCAAGCGGTTGATTAAGAAAGTTGTAGTAAGAATGACATCTCTCTAGTAGCACTTGGGTACATGATTATGTAAAAGTAAGGCACAAGCAACTTCAAGAAGATGACGATTCTTCCTCTCAACAACTCCATTTTATTGAGGGGTGTCCACACAAGTAAGTTCATGAATCATGCCTTGATCTTGGAAGAATTTGGAAAGACGCTGATTGACATATTCGGTACCATTGTCGGACCTTAGTCTTTTAATTCTTTACCAAATTGGGTCTCAATCATTTAATAAAATCGAAAGAATAAATGTGGTACCTCAGATTTCTCATGCATTAAATAAACCCAGGTTGCACGAGTGCAATCATTAATGAAAGAACCCCAAACATCAGAATGAATAAGATCAATAAGCTCAACACTTTTAATGGTACTAGAAGGAAAAGAGACACAATGGTGTTTAGCAAACTCACAAACATCACAATGAAAACACTCATTAAACAAAAATAATGATGGAAATAAAGACTTAAGCAAACGAAATGGAGGATGCCCCAAGCATTTATGATGGAGCCAAATCAAAGAGTCGGTAGTAGACTAAGACTGAGTCAATAAGGTGTGATCCTTAGCATACTTTGCAGAAGATTTTGGCACCAGATAGTACAGCCCACCTTGCTTCTTAGCGCCCCTAATCTCTTCACTTTTCAACTTTAATTAATCTCTTAACTCTCTTTCTCTCTCTCTCTCTCTCTATATATATATACATATATATATAAATATATAAATATATAATACTTGATGTGTTGGTCATATGGTCCTGTGTTCCTATATCCATAATTCAAATGTTGGTAAAGGTTCTACCCGAGGCATTTAATCCAATGAGAATGGCAACTTATCTGAATATGTCAAAGAACAAGCACATGAGAGTTTCTCAAGTTATAAATGATCTCACCCTCTTAATTTCCTCTTGATTGACACTGTTGGGTTTTGGTGGTGTTGATTCACTTTGTGACATTGTAGTTGCATTGGCGTGGTTGTTCTCTTTTCTACTCCCATTCTCGACTTGGTGGCTTTCGATGAAGCTTCTAGCAACCTTGACGGGTATGGCATGCCTTGTTGCAGTAAGTGCACCACAAGTCATCATAGTTTTGACTGGTTGGTTTTTTCGTTCAAAAAATTACATCTTTTCCTCCTTCACTTTGGATTATGGACACACTTCGTTAAAGGATGGAACCTTTGATCTCCTAAGAAGTATCCTCACTTGAACTAACTCCGGATTGAGCCCAACAAGAAAATGATAGAGTTTATCTTTCTCGATGAAGTCCTTTAGCACCGCTACATCAGCAGGACATTTTTTTTATCCACAAGGACTTTGGTGGACGTACTATGTAACAATCTTGTTTCCCTATTTCGTAGGAGCTGTTTTCACCTTAACCTCATATTCTTGAATAGCAATTTTGGCCGTGGTATAGGTTTACTCAACCGCATCCAAGAAATCCTTAAGCAGTATTCAGACATATACATGTGTGGTTGATTTTAGGTATCATCTAAGAATTCCTCAACCATGCCATAGTCATTGAGTCTTCTTCATCCCATTCTTCAAACATGGGATCTCCTGACTTAAGGTCGAGTACCCACGAGATGACTCAGATGACTCAGCTTCCCCTTCCTTTCAGTATTGTGCGAACGAGTTATGACCCCTTCAGACAATTTTTTTCCATTCAGCCTATATGCGGACTGGATGTTTTGTTAGTTCTCAACGCTATTGCGACCATGCATCTTCCATCAATGGTGACTGTGCTGGAAACATCCTCTTTGTTGGGAAAGTCGAGTGATAGTGAACAATGAAATCCAGTAAAGAAGGTTGATAGGCGTGAGGAATCGACAATGAAGGCCGATGGATTTAGGAGAGGAAGGAAAATGTTAGAGAAATATAAAACTATTCATGTAGCCTCACTCAATAGCTTAAGCTTTTGTGTTGAATTGGTTCTTTACATGGTATCAGAGCCTCGATGTCACGGGTTCGATCTTCGCCGCCCCTCATTCTAATAATTAAACATTGTGGAGTTTCTTAACACAGATAGGCTGAGCTTGATGTAATATCCACCCGTCAAACCTAATGGGCTCTCATGTGAGGGGGCGTGTTAGAGAAATATAATACCATTAATGTAGCCTCACCCAATAGCTTAAGTTTTTGGGTTGAATTGGTTCTTTACAGAAAAACAACGGACCTGGTAGCAAATAAATGTTGGCAATTAAAGCCAATCGAATCAGAGAGAAGGCTTTCGGATGGATTTAGTGGAAATAGAGGTGGTCGCTGATCGGAACTGCTTTGATACCATCATAGATTGAAGAATATGAAAATTATTTATTATTCAGATGATACACGAATGGATTGGATATATGTGCCAATGATCGTAACCAAAAGAAAATAAACTAGAGTTAAGTCCCGTGATTTAATTGTCTGATTTCTTATCAGAATAGAATAAAAAATAAATTTCTCTTCTTGTATCACACAGTGTGGATTGAATGCTATTTGCCAACCTGCCTGTTGTGCCAAAGGTCCTGAGTCAATCCATTTGACTCAGTGAGTGTGGATTGAATGCTATTTGCCAACCTGCCTGTTGTGCCAAAGGTCCTGAGTCAATCCATTTGACTCATTTTGCACGTGTCATTATCAAATTTTAAATGTATCTTTTTAGAGTTGATAAGTTTGAAGTTTTGATCTGTTTATTTCTCTTCTAATTTGCATAAATGTTGAGTAAATGCAGTTATCTTTTCAACTTGATTGGGCCATTGATTGGATGTCATGCTTTACAAGAACAATGCTGTCATATACTTTCTGCATTGTTGCTACTTTTTAAAGAGAGTACATCCGCAGATATCAGCAGTATGCTTGGGGAACAGCTCCAGGTACATATTGTGTCACTTTTGCAATGTTCTCAATTCCTCTGATTTCCTATTTAAACCTGTATTTACTAGTTTATGTTCCGTACAGTTTCTTGTTTCAAAGTTGGTGGCGTGTTGCATTCCTTCTAAAACCAAAAATTTGTGTGATAGCACTACATCACAAGTTTTATCTCTGCTCCGTATGTTAACTGTAGATTCTGATCCATCTATGTATGGTTATGTCAAAGTGAGTTTCTTCAATTCAACATTTATCTGTTGTATCAGGGATCCATTCTGATTATGCTTTGTTGATGTATGGAATTTACCTCTTGCAGGAATTGGAATCATTCCCTGAATTAAAAATCTTTGATGAGATAAAGATGTTCCATGAAGAATTATGCCACACTTACTCTATACGTGACCACTTATTGAAGGCAAATAATTTTGATTTTCCTTTGCATTTTTGTGGGTGTAAAAAATTAAGTTTCAAGCTAATTCTCTCTTAACCTGTTATCTGGTATATTGTTCATTTTCAGTTTGTAAAGAAGTCTTGCTTTCTTCCGCCAAGGTTACTTTTATCAGGGTGATTTTCTTTTTTCCTGCATTGTTATCTTTCATAGTTTTCTATGATGATAGCCTGATGTTATTTCTTATTTGAATATAATTGAATTCAAAGCATTGATTTCATAGAAATATCTGTGTACTGTATGTGCATCAGTTTTTGTAAAGAACCAATTCAACCCAAAAGCTTAAGCTATTGGGTGAGGCTACATTAATGGTTTTATATATTTCAACACGTCCCCTCTGCCATTGGGCTTGAAGGGTAGACAATGCACAGGCTTACCTACCTGTGCGAACAAAGAAATTCCTCTTGAAAGAAAGTGGGGGGCGACGAGGATCGAACCCGGGACATGAGATGAGGCTCTGATACCATGTAAAGAACCAATTCAACCTAAAAGCTTAAGCTATTGGGTGAGGCTACATTAATGGTTTTATATATTTTAACAGTTTATCTAGGGTAGGAGAGAGAGAATTAATGGACATATATTTAAATATAATGAATTATTAGATGAGCAATACTGCAATTTGATTTTGGGATGTGAAACTGCTTTAGAATTTGTGTGGTGCTTGATTCTTGAATCTGGTTTTCCTCAGTCTCCAGGCGTTGCATAATAAATTACTGATTGGAGAAACCTTTCAAAGAAGACAGATAGCAGAAGGTCATTTAAACGAGAGATATTGGCATGGTGATCATGAAATCGTGGATGCAGTCTGGACACTTGTTCACTTGTGTGGCTCAAATGATGCAGGCGGTGTTAGAGAATTGGTTTCAGATTTCATTTCTAGGGTATTAATTTTTTTACTTTTTGATTTTATAACTTTCATACAGTGGCAGAGCCAGGTGTGGGATGGAGTTTCATGTTCTCCTCCTCAGCTTATCTTTTTCCCTTTGACATCACACTTTAGTTTAACATGTTTATGCCTTTTATACTTTATTATGCCCCTCCTCAATTTATTATTATTTTTATGGTAAATTTTTTACGATGAAAAGGTTTTGGGTGATCACTGTCACATGTCATGGCTAAGCATGGCCTGTTCTAGGATCCCATTCCCCTACGGACAGGAACGCAATGGGTAAAGCTCTCCCCCCATAGAATTTTTGTACCAAGGATTGAACTTGGGTCCTTTCCCTGGGAGACACATGCTTATACCACTTGTGTCATCCTATACGGGTACCTCCTAATTTTTACCTTTGTCTTTACATCTTAACTTTGTTTCCTACTTCTTGTTTGTAGTCATACATACATAAAAGATCACAACTAAGCTGGCCATTGATTTAACCGACAATTATTTATCTTGAAGCTTGCAGAGCCTAATTGTAATTTATTGAATTAATGATGTTGACTCTAGGATCACTCTTTGTTTGCACGATAGTTATCTTCTACCTTATTTAGTTCTAAATTATCTTACATAATTATTAGACAGAGAGCTACAATTAAATGTTAAATGCAATTTACATTTAAAATTATCATCATTTAAACAAATTTAAGTAATTAATATCTCATGTTAAACTGTGCCCTTCCTGACATCTATTGGATCCGCCACTGCTTTTAGAAATTTGGTTTTCCCTTATCAAGTTGGTGTATCTTCTTGTTAAGAACCTTCATTATGGCTGCACTGCTGCAGGTTGGTGCAGGGGACCCATATTCTGTTGTTTTCCATCTTCCTGGCCAGAGTAGTCATATTCGTGTTGGTAAATCTATTGATATCAGTAGTGCAGTGGAAATCAGTTCCAACATAGACACATGCATCTCTGAAGAACTTTTGGTTGTCCTTATAAAATTTCTAACGAAATATCTGATGGATGATTCTGTGAAAATTGTTGATATGGCATCACAAACTCTTCGCGTAAGTTTATCCAACTGGCTATTGGCCTTTGATAAAAATCATCAATAATAATTAAAAAATTTGTTTATTCTATTCTTGTACTTAAATGTAAAATTAAATTATATTTTGATTCTATATATTTCTGTATGCTTTTTGGCAAATCATTTGTGAAGTGCTTTCACTGTTTGTGTCTTATTTGAATAAGTTCTTCTCTGTTATTGTAATTTATTGTTTTGAAACTGAAAGTTAATTACTTGATGTATAGTACTTATAAAAATGCACTATTAAGTGTTTAATAGTCATCTGCTTTGGAGTTTGCATCTTTCTTGCAATTACTTAAATGCAAATACTGCATTCCTTGATTTTCATATAATTAATTGCAGTGGATTTACAGGGAATACTTTCAACTGAAAGAGGCCAAAGTGCTTTACAGTCTTTTGATTCTTATCAGAGATATCTGGTTGAGGTAATATTTTAATCCAGGCAGAAAAACGTATTTTGTAATTGTTATTATTATTATTACCGATACTTTCATGTTGGAATTTCTGGATTTGCATCGGTCAAAAGTTTCTATGTGATTGTGCTGGTGCACAAGTTGGGACATGGGAATGCATGGGATATTTGGATATAGTATGAATTATGCTTTACAATGTGAGTTCTTGCTTTTAATACAACACACGATATCTGTTTGTTATGAGAGAATTGTTGAATAATATCTTCTATATTAGGAAATAGATCTCATATTTTAAGATTATGAACTGGCTTGATTTGATTAGGTTTGTTTTTATTTTATAGTTTCATTGTTTCCTTTTTTATTAGTGGCTATAAATCTTGTGTATATGGATTGGGGCTATAATTGTTTTCTCAAGCCATTATGAAAAGTCAGAGCAGTGCAGTCCTAACCTATCGAGAACCAACCGACTGGTCAACTTCCATTGTGTTGCCGCCGCCAGAAACTTAGTCACGAGCCGTCACGCGCTTCACGTTTAGTCTGCACGTTGATCTCACCCTTCTCCCAAACAGTGTCGTTTCCAGCTTTTGCAACTCATACGCCGCCATGCTAGCATTGTATTATCTCACTTTCTGTTGTGCCTGACTTGTTGGAGCTTCTTCTACACATATTTGTGCCTGCCATCCGGTTTTTACCCGATTTGGTAGTGGATCTTTGATTTTCATAGTTTTTGACTTTGAAGGCATATTCTTGTTGCTCTCTTCATGTGTCAGCCTTCCTTTAACCCAGGTATGGCCCAAAGTTCAAGTATCTCCTTCGAGATTGAAGGTCCTCACATGTCTGGAAACAACAATCTAGTTTGTAACCCATCAATTTCATATGCTATCTCCGGTACCCCCATAATCACTTTTGAAAAATTAAATGTTAAGGTCATCATATGTTGAGATTTTTTTTCTCGGTCAGGGTCTCTTCGATCATCTTGAAAAGTCAGCTTTTTAGATTTCTTCAGAAGAACGGAGACAATGGGAGAGGTTTGATTATCAAGTGTGTGCTTTATTATGGCAATCTGTAAAACCTTCAAGACATGTGTCACTTTTTGGAATAAGGCTCGCAATCTATTTGCCAATTATATTCAACGATTGTATGACTCAGCCTAGAAATTGGCCCCCCTTTGTCAACAAGATCATGACATGACTAGTTTTATTGCTCAGGCACAGGCTGTAGTAGAGTAATTGAAGATGTTTTTGCAGGTTGACACTTATTAGGGCTTGTTAAAAAAATTGGATAACTTATATGTGGTGCTTGTTTTACATGCCTTACGCTTTGATTTTTGACATGTCTAAGATCAACTCTTTACTAGTCAAGAGGTACCCCCATGGACTCCATTTTTCACTCGTCTCTTAAGGGTTCCTTCTTCTACAAGATCATCTTCAATAAAAACATGATATTGTGAAGTACATCTCCTATCAATAAGGGAACTAGCCCATCAATAAGGGAACTAGCCCAATCAGCATTAGAGTATCCCATAATTTGAGCATTACCCATGTCTTTGTACAACAGTCCTTGACATGAAGCATTTTTAATTTATCATAAAATTCGTACCACAACAGTCTAATGATCAACTCATGGAGATTGCATGAATTGGCTCGTTCACTACACTAATTGCAATGGAAATGTCTGGTCTGATTAGTTTGAGGTAGTTAAGCTTACCTACCAATCTCTTGTACCTGCTAGGATGTGAATACGATTCTCCTTGATCTGGTAATAGTTGACTGTTTGGATCCATTGTAGTGTCAATAAGTTTGTAGTTTATCATTCCAATTTCTTCCAATATATCCGAGACATATTTTCTCTGAGATTTACAATATCATTTCCTGATTGAGCTACCTCAAGACCAGTGAAGTATTTAAGCTTACTCAAGTCTTTAGTCTGAAAGTGTCTGTACAAATGCTCCTTTAACAAAGATATTCCATCATGATCACTACCTGTAAAAACTATATGATCAACATAAAATAAATAAATAAATGCATCGACCGAATGGTCAGCTTCACTCCATGTCAACCCAAATTCTTGCACAACATTACGGAACTTACCAAACCAAGCTCGGGGAACTCTTTCAACCCATAAAGAAATTGTTTCAACTTACAAACTAGTCCTCACTTTTCCTTAGGAACAAACCAAGGTGGTTGCTCCATATAAATCTCTTCTTCAAGGTCACCATGATGGAAGACATTTTTAATGTTAGTTGATACAATGGCCAATGTTCAATAGTTTCCATGGCACTAAAGAGACGAACATAAGCCATTTTGACCATTGTGGAAAATGTGTCACCGTAATCAAGACTATAAATTTGAGTACAATCTTTTGCAACCAGATGATCAATATGACCATTTTGGCCTACCTTGGTGACAAGGGTAATGCTCAGGAGTTGGGAGCTTGGGATACTCTGATGCTTATTGGGTTAGTTTTCCTACTAACGAGATCTACTTTAGGATATTGTGTTTTTTTGGAAGTAATCTTGTCTCATAGAAAAGCAAGAAGCAAAATGTGGTGTCCAGTGCAGAAGCCGAGTATAAAGCCATGGCAAAGGTCACGTGTGAACTTATAGGGGTAAAATAGTTAGTGAATTGAAGTTTGGAGAAATTGATCATATGAAGTTATAATGTGATAATCAAGCTACTTTACAGATTGCGTCAAATCCGGTCGTCCATGAAAGGACCAAACATTGTCATTTGAGTTTGTCAACTCCAATGATCAGCTAGCTAATACTCTCACAAAGTCGTTGCGGGGTCCTTGAATTCATTTCAACTGTAATAAGCTTGCGCATATGATCTGTATGCTCTAGCTTGAGAGGGAGTTTGAATAATATCTTCTATTTTAGGAAATAGAATAGGATGTCCTAACCAACCCACGGCTATTCCATCTCCATTGTCCATTGAGCCCGTTCTAAACAATCCCCTTTATGCCGGATTATTGCCAATGTAATCGTAAAAGGCTAATTTATTCCCATGAATCCCAGACAACAACGATTTATTTGAATTTGATAAAAAAAACTTTTTGATTCCTATAATATAGAACCAAAATGATAGAACATCAATCAAAATAAAATTTCATTTTTTATCTCTCATATTTTAAGATTATGATACTGTAATCATCCAGCTTGATATGTAATGATTTGATTTGTTTTGATTTTATAGTTTCATTGTTTTCTTTTTTATTAGTGGCTGTAAATCTTATATATATGGATTGGGGCTGAGATTGTTTTCTCAAGCCATTATGAAATTCTCCTTGAATAAGAAGAAATAGAAAAGAATAATAGGTCTGGAGGGTCGATGTTCAATAGTTTCTTCATGGTTCAAATTTCTAGAAAAAGGGAAATTCGATGAATGATTAGAATTATGAATTATAAAGAAACTTTGGATGGGAGAATTATGCATAATAGAAAGCTGGAACGGGGGAAAAACTTCCGAAAATGAAACATTTCCCCTAGCATCATCCTATAAGTTTTTAAATTTTAAAAACTTTGGCTACATTTTATAAAATACATGTCATTGGGCTCTATCAAAAACTTAAATTTTGTAAGTCCATTTAGACCCTATTTGGATGTGCTTATTTAAGTTGGGTCCGTTAAATAAGCTCTATTATCATAATGATTTTACAAAATAAGGTGAATAGAGTTTGGATAAACACTTCAAGAAATGCTTAAGCAGCTGGTGAAGCTGTTTTCGGCAACCTTACTTCCATAGACTTTTAGTTTGAGTGCGTGAAAATAAGCTGAAAACAACTTATTTGAGCTTCAAAATCTCTTCTATATGTTCATTTAATAACCATAAATTCTTCATAAGTGTTATTGCAGTAGAGAATCTCAAATAAGCTTATTTAAATGATGCCTTAGAGTAAGTTCTATTTAAATGGTTTATCCTAAAATTTTCTTAGGTTATCTTTTACCCTTTTGAGCTAACCATCTTTGATATTATGGATGAATTTGGATACAAAAATGTAGGGCTCCCAAATGATTGCATGCCAAAGAAACTTCCATATAATACTGATAGCCAATAAATCTTGAAAAGACATGCTTTAGCATTCAAGTGGCACACATTTCTTGGATTTTATTTAGTTATAAACTGAAAGTTGGTGAAAAATGAAATCATCTTATTGTGGCAGTGTCTTGTCTTGGAATTATTCTGTGTTGTAATAATTTTTTGTGTGTACTAATGCAGGTGCATTCTAAAGGCATTAATATCGAACTTGTGGAAAGTTTCCTTTTGTACCTGGATAAGAAGTCAAAAGGTATATTGCTTTCCGCACATCTTCAACTTTTAGATTTTGTATTTAGGTGAGAAAGTAAAGGAAAATCAAGGAAACTGATAAGTTGTACAGCAAGAAACAGAGTGTTCTATGAACTTTGTGTTTTCATTATTCATCAAATTAACTTTGTTATTAGTTCTTTAATTTATAGAGTTGGTTAAGAAAAGTTGGAGACAACTATCTTATCTAAACCTTGAGTTAGTTACAAGTCTGTCGAAATAGGCTTTGATGTTTAGCTGATGATGTTTATCCAGTTCACAAGCATCACAATGAAAATGCTCAATAGACTCTATTGAAAATAATGATGGAAATATAGCTTCAATAGGAAAAAGTAGGAAGGTGACCAAGACACCTAAGCTGAAGCCAAATTTGTGAGACGAAGGTCTCAAAACTGGAATGATGCCAAATTTGTGAGGCGAAGTTCAAAGAATTGAGAGGTATTCTCCAGATCTGAATAATTTTGTTGAAAAACACCCCGAATCTCCTTGGCAGTATCGAAGAACAAATAGGTTTGGCCAATCTGTGGTTCCATGGAATTAGTCAGCCACGCTATTACCAAGGACTTATTAATCTCCCAATTTTCATAATCAGGAGCATCCTCGGCAGGTTTCTTAATTTTTCCCTCGAGATAAACCATCTTACCTTCTGCCCGTGTGACCAATTTAACAGATTGAAACCGTCGCAAAAAATTCTTACCGTTCAACCGATGACTAGTGATTTGCATACCTAAGTTGTCTCTAGAGGATGAAAAATTTGGGGCAGATGAGGAAGCGGAAGAACGATCTAAGGAAGCCATGAATAAAGAGAGAAGGTTTGACCGTGGACCCAAAAAATCAAGTTGCTCCGATTTTAGATCTGACCACTAGAATAGGTAGAGAAGGAGTTGACGAGATGATCTGGGCAGGTCGTGTCGGAAAAATATTCCAGGAAGGTGGCGCGTGGGCTACACCCGCTGGAGAGTAACCGCGCGTGGGACGTCTGACGACAATGGGTCCGGTGGCATTCAACTCGTCGGAGCCTTTTGAGTTGAACGGTTACTCCACCTTCTCGACTGGATGTTTGTAGGCATGGTTTTTGGGATTTGGTAGAGGTTGGTTTGTGTTTGGATAATTTTTGAATTGGTTTCAACCTTGAGGGTGGCTGATCTAGGGTAGGAACGAACCCGCTCTTGATATCATATTGAAATATAAAAAGAATTGTTTTTTCTGTATTAATACAATTGATTTACACTGATAGGGAGATTTATACAAGAGAGAATGAGAAAGAATTGATAAGGATGACTCAGCAATGAGTCATTAGTCCTATCCACTAATTATTAGAAAATAAAAACGGAAATATTTTTAATTCTAATTTCCTTCACTTTTTCATTGCTCAAACCACTGAGTTTGAGGTGGACACATTAGAGTATATATCAGAAGCATACATGTAACTCCTAGTTAGATTGTTAGATAGTTCAGCAACTAATCATTTACCACTACCAGCTAGCATAGTCAGTTAGGAAGTTGGATCACACACACCAACATGGGTATCCGAACCTTCTATGATTTAGAATATTCAGATTAGAAACACACAAGTTAAGAGACCACAGTTCTCTCTCTCTCTCCTATTATTTTCGTTCACAAAACCTAACATTACTACTGTACTTTGATAGTAAGTAACCTTTATTCAGTGAGTTTTCTCTATTTATTCCTCTGCAAAATGTATGACACATGACTAATTGATGTGGTTATCTTTTATTTTTCAGTTGAAGCAATGTCATTGGAGAAGTCTACTGTGTGGGTTACAGATGGTAAATCTTTTGAGATGTGGGTTTGTCCATTGGTTTATTCACTTATTGTGCACTGCAATGACGTGATGCTAAGGTATTAGGGACCTATCTAACTACTTTAATGTTGACCATTAAAAAGTCATCAGCTGTTATAGTGAGCCTTTATCATGTTTTCTCTTCCTTTTTCCCCCTATCATTTTCCTGGACTTCCAGATTGTGTCAAGATATTGTGCTGTTTAAAGCTGAAGTTGCTGAGCTTCTTTTGCCAAGTATTTTTGTCAATATCGCTGCGAGAAAGGATCTGGAGATTGATCTTCACAAATTAATCTGTTTGCAGGTCATATTCTAGAGATGGAAACTCTGCCCCTCTTCCCCTTTTTTTTATTTTTAAAAGCTGATTGATTTAGTCATTTAATATTATACCACCTGCATTATTGGACTTCTATTTAATAAGCTTGTTATTTAAGCTGCTGTGAATGTGAATGTTTATTAGAACAACACTCGAGTAACTCCTATGTTCTGTTAGTCAGTTAACCTGTTCCATTATAGGTGCATTGAAATATGCTACGTTAACAAGGCCTAAAATCAAAAGTATGTCAACTATAGTGTCAAAAAGGATGTGTCAATATCAGTCGCAGCCCCATGACGAGCATCGGATAGTGGTAAAAATGTTAGGTATCTCAAAATTTTTAGGTATCTCAAAATCACAATTCATCATGGCTTCTCCATCCTGGCAGCAGCTTTCTCTCTGAGCCTTCTGTTATGCAGATTGGGCCTCAGATACTGATCATAGAAGATCCACCTCTTGATCCTTTGTCTATCCCAATATGATCTCCTGTGGATCCAAGAAGTAGTCCTTTGTTGCCCACTCAAGAAGAGGCAGAATATAAGAGTTTGGCTAATACAATAGCTGATATCCTATGGATTCAGACCCTACTTATGGAACAAAACTTCAGTGCAACCGATGCATCCCTAGTTCATTTTTATTAGGATGCGTAAGCGGATCCTGCACAAATTTCTAGGTCCCCAGGATCCGCCTACGTATCCTAGGAAAAATGAACTAGGATGCATTAAACTCAGTGTATTGGTAGCATTGTAGATGTTTCCCTACTTCTGGAGTTACAAGTACCAGTGCTCACTGTTGTTTTCTATTGTGATGACCTCAGCACTGTTTATACCAAGTTCTTCACTCCAGGACCACACATGGAGTTAGATCTGTTTTTGGTTCGTGAAAAGGTCATCAATAAAAGTCTCAAGGCCTTCCACATTTCTGCTCAAGACAAGTTTGCAGACATCCTCACAAAGACCTTGTCCACAAATTGGTTTTGTTAATTACATGACAAACTCATAGTAGTTGATCAATATTCATTGATACATCCACCCTAAGTTTTGGGGTAAAATGTTATTAGAACAGCACTCAACCTACCTTTATGCACCAGAACCTTAGAAGGTTCAGTCAGTTTTTCAGTTACAGAATATTCACAGAATACAACATCTTATTTCTCTCACAATATTTTCCTTTACTTTCTCTCATTTTCTCTCTGGTTATTGAATAATAATAATATGGACTTTCAGCATAAAGTCCAAGTACCTTTTGTTACCTTAAATAAACATGATATATTTGTTGTTGAATCTTGCAGTTGAAGGAGCATATATTTACAGAGTCTAATAAATTGATCAAATCGATTCAAGTGGTTTTAAATTGCCTTAATGAACTTCGAATTTGTCATGTCATGGAAAGATCTTCATTTGTGCCATCAAGGCGTGAAAAGTCCAAGGTAAATATAATTCAAATGTTCACTGATTATATTTCATCCCCTTCGTTTTAAAGTTTGAAAACCTTTCTAGCCTTGATAAAAAAAATTTCTTGACTAGTTCTTGAAGTAGCTCAGCATTTTTATTTTATTGATGAGCCTAGTATGCTTCAATAATGCATCTGTTGCTTGCATCTTTATAAACTAGATTTCAGATTAATAAGTAAATTTGATTGTTGTCAAAAGTTGAGAATGTTGGAACTTGGAATTGAGTTGCATGCAGGATCTATTAAGTTTTTTTGATCCTTGACCTTGCTACACTACTGTTAATATCCTGAAATTATGGAAATTTTGTTGACTTATAGTTAGATACCAATATAGATCGGTGGACGGTTTATCTTAAGGACGGATTAGAGGAAAGCTATTAGCATTATAGAGAGTTAAACCCGTTTTTATTCCTATGTTCCAGATAGTTCGTTTTTAGTTCTTTTCTCCTATATCTCACTTTATTTTTTTCTTTACCTCTCCCTTCTTCTTTTCCCCCTCTTTTTTCCTTTTCATTTTTCTTCTCTTAATTATTTATTTATTTTTTCCTCTTATTTCTTCATTTTTCTTTTTTCTTTTTTTACTTTCTTTTTGTCTTATTTATCCTTATTTTCACTTTATTTTATTTTTATTTCTTTTTAATTGTTTATTGTTATTTTTAAATTTCTAGTGTTGTTTATATTAGCATGATACTAGACTTAGCATGATGTTATTTAGGTAAAGAGTGCGAGGTGGGCACACCAGATTGACCCCAAACCCAAACCCACCCTCCCCACACAACAGGTCGGGGTGAAATTGCCAAACCTAAATGTTAGTTTCTGTTTGATTTGCAGGAAAATAAAAGTAGGTGCCATAGATTTTTAACTCTGTACAATAATGAAACCAAATAGTACTTTTTAGAATTAAAATTATATTATATTTAAATTTTTTTTTTTTTTGGAAACTGATCGTAATTACCTCTGAGGCGAATCAAAATCCCCCGGTATCCCCACGGGTTCGACTCTTTGAGCCGCCTATGGGACTAATCCAGAGTTCGGGTGCGAGTCCAAGGATTACGGTACTTATGTCCCTCCCAAAATGGTGTTGGTGGGATTCGAACCGAGTATATTTAATTTTCTAATACTTAGTAAATGCTTTTACCATATTTTTAAGCACACACGGCATAGTAAGGTCCTTTTGCCTATTACAAATAATGTGAAAATCATTGATAATTTCTGACTTTAACTTGTGACGATGAGATAGCTAATAAACTACTTTTCCCCCCTAAAAGATGAATTTAGTAAATGTAGACGTTATATTTACCACCAAGTAAGTTTACCACTTCTTACTACCTCTCATATAACTGTTAGATTAATATTAAATCAACTATTGTTATTTGATAAAAAATTTCTTTATCTCTTCAATCACTCTATCCACTTCCTCTTTGACCTTTCTCATTCCATCATGTTCTGCTGCCCACTATCTAATGGTTATTGTTGCTATTCCAAAATATTCTCCAGCCCACACTTCTAGAAGAAAGGGATATTCTGATCATGTTTTCTGTTATGATTTGAATAGTTAAGATTTGCATCAGATGTGTTATTTGTTTCTGTTTTAAATATTCAGTAAAAATAGGATAGTTTTGCAGTTATTTTGTTTCCTATTTTTTAGGGATCATAATCTGCTTAGGATTGCACAGAATGATCCTTACTGGGTCTATATATTGTAATCGTTCCTTTCCAATGAGGAATAAGAAAAAGTTATTCCTTTCATATTCTAACTTTCTAGATGGTATCAGAGCTCTCATCCGAGGGCCTGATCCAACCATGTCTTCAGCTGCACTTCACTTTGGCACTATGAGAGCATATCAAACTACAACCCATGATACTAATTCCTCTGAGTCTCATCAACAACCAAGCCGACAAGAACAGCACCAGACCAACAACACACAACCAGAAAACACAGCCTCTTCTTTCCCCAACGACAGTCCTGCCTTAATCATTACAGGACATGGATTCAATGGGGGAAACTACTTGTTGTGGTCAAGAAGTGTTAAAATGTTCGTTAGTGGTCGTGGAAAGGGGGACTTTCTGACAGGAACTGGAGAAGCTGCACAACCAGAAACCAATAACTGTCGATATAAACGATGGTCCGTTGAAAACAACCTCGTCATGTCATGGCTCTTAAACTCAATGACTCCGGAAATAGCAGAAACATATATGCTATGTTCTACAGCCCAGGAAATCTGGGATGGAGTTAAAGAATCCTTCTCAAAGGAAAATAACACTGCAACATTGTTCCAAATTAAAGGAATTCTGAGAGATCTCAAACAAGAAGACAAAGATGTCACAGGTTATTACAATTCTCTCCTTAAATATTGGCTGCAATTAGATCTTTATGAACAATATGAATGGGCTAACCCAGTTGATGCAGCACTTTACAAAAAGATTACGGAGAAGGATCGTATATATAATTTTCTTTTAGGACTCAATCCTATTTATGAGGCTGCCAGGAGCAGAATCATGGTTGTTCGTCCATTGCCTTCAATGCGTGAAGTTTTTTCTGAGATTAAATGGGAGGAGAGTAGAAAACAATTAACCAACAGCCTTCAAAAGCCAGAATCCAATTCTGATGTAGGTGCCTTTGCTGTTGAAAAATCATATTATGCTGAACATAAGCCGAAAAGGAATGGAAAGCCTTGGTGTGATCACTGCAACAAAACTGGACATACAAGAGACAATTGCTGGAGGTTACATGGCTAACCAGCAGATTGGAAACCCAAGCAGGGCAGAGATCAAAGAAAGTTTGTTGCTGCAGTTGAAGATGTTCAGCAAGCAAAAATTGGAGATGGCATGTTCACAAAGGAGCAATTGACTGCAATACAGAAGATAATTACTGACTACAGTAAGGAGAAGCCTAATAACTCATCACCCATGATCCATTCAGATTCCCCAAGCCAATCAGGTACCTATCTCACAGCCTTGCATGCCAGTTTTGGCAATTCTGAAACCTGGATGGTAGATTCAGGGGCAACGGATCATATGACGGGTAATTCCTCACTTTTATCCAATTATTCTCTTCTAAACACTAATAAAGCTGTGAAGACAGCTGATGGAAGTTTGGCTGAAGTTAGAGGAGTTGGTACAGTGAAGCTACCACAAGGCCCTATTTTAAAAGAAGTGTTGTTTATTCCCAAACTCACTTGCAATTTAATATCTGTTACCAAACAGACCAAAGATTTGAAGTGCATGGTTCTTTTTAAACCATTTGATTGTGTATTTCAGGATTTGGCATCGGGGAAGAAGATTGGTAGTGCTAGGACATATAATGGCCTCTATCATCTTCAACAACCCGAGGCTCTAAGGACAAGAAGCATGTCTCATATGGCTCTTTCAAGCAAACTGGACAAGGCCCTGCTATGGCATTATAGATTAGGACATCCTAATTTTCAATATATGAAAAAGATGTACCCTGAATTATTGAATAAAATTTCCCATTTTCCATTATGTGAGATTTGCCAATTGTCTAAACATGTTCGATCTTCATATCCCTCACAAGGATATCAATCCTCAAAACCCTTTTCTATCATCCATAGTGATGTTTGGGGGCCTGCCAACATTAAAAGTATTAATGGTGCCAAGTGGTTTGTGATCTTCATTGATGATCATACTAGAATGACATGGGTATATCTCTTACACACAAAATCTGAGGTCACTAAAATCTTCAAAAATTTTCATAAATTAGTCCAAAATCAATTTCAAACTCAGATTCTTGTCTTAAGGTCTGATAATGCCTGTGACTATTTCAACATGGACCTCACTCATTATCTTAAAGATCATGGGATAATCCATCAAAGTTCTTGTGTTAATACCCCTCAACAAAATGGGGTAGCAGAAAGAAAAAACCGTCATCTCTTAGAGGTAGCCCGATCCATTATCCTAGCCTCTCATGTGCCCAAACACTATTGGGGGAAAGCCATTCTTACTGCAACCTACCTCATCAATAGGATGCCTTCTAGTGTATTGAAGTTTTTGTCTCCCTACCAAACACTCCTAAACACTTACCCAACCTTACCTCCTATTCCCAATCTGCCTCCAAAAGTTTTTGGCTGTACTGCATTTGTCCATACCAATCTTGGGGGGAAACTTGATCCTAGAGCCATTAGAAGTGTGTTCCTTGGCTACTCACCCACTCAAAAAGGGTACAAGTGTTATGCTCCTAGCACCAACCGGTTCTACATTACCATGGATGTCACATTCTTTGAACATCAACCATTTTATCCCCAACCAACCATTCAGGGGGAGCATCCTACATCTAGTCCAGAATGGTTGCTTGCATCTACACCAACTGTACCAGCAATAGATACCAGCCTGCCCATAATAGATTCCAGCTTGCCCAGCATCCAGCCAAGCCAAGAAAATTGTGATACTTCTCTTGGTCATAATCTGAACCAACGGAATATTCAAGTTTACACTAGAAGACTGAAAAAACAGCAGCACCAACTGCCTTCTACAACAGACTCTGTCAGTCCAGCAAAACCGATTTCTGATGAAAGTACTATAGCCCAGACAGCCCCATCCAATCATGAGGAAATTATATGTCCAGCAGCACATGATCAGTCCCCTTCCCTTATCCCAAATTCTGAAGATGCCATGGAGTTGCCAATTACCTTGAGAAAAGGGGTAAGGAGCTGTACAAAACAGGGTATAACCAATTTTGTTTTTTATGATAATATTTCTCCTAAGATGCAGGCCTTTGTTCATAATATGGGTAAGCATGCAATACCAACTTCATTCATAGAAGCTGAAAAAACAGAAGAATGGAGATTAGCTATTCAAGATGAGTTAAAAGCACTTGAGAAGAATGGCACTTGGAAGATGGTTGACCTACCTAATGGAAAATCACTTGTTGGCTGCAAATGGATATTTACAATTAAGTACAATGAGGATGGAAGCATTAACCGCTATAAAGCAAGACTGGTGGCTAAGGGATTTACCCAAACTCAAGGGATAGACTACCAAGAAACATTCGCACCTGTAGCCAAATTTAATTCCATTAAAGTGCTGTTATCAATCGCAGCATGCTTGGACTGGCCCCCTTTGGCAAATGGATGTAAAAAATGCCTTCTGGAATGGAGATTTAGAAGAAGAGGTGTATATGGAGATTCCACAAGGAGTGAAGCATAGTTACGGACCAAGGAAGGTATGTAAATTATTAAAGTCACTTTATGGTCTAAAACAATCACCTAGAGCATGGTTTGACAAGTTTACTTCTGTTGTCAAAGCACAAGGATATTGATGAAAAGAAGAAGTGTTTTCTGAATAAACTTCTGATACATAACTTGAAAGATCCAGTAGGTACAATTTATATTGAGTACAAAGAACAATGCTAATAAATAAGAACAAAAAACTAAGAGGCATACAAAAAACTAAGAGGCATATTTACAATAACAAGAGAGCCTAATAAATAAAGGAACAGATAATAAGAAAGAAATAAATATATTCTAGAATATTCTATACTCCCCCTCAAGTTGGGAGATATATATTGATCATTCCCAACTTGCTGATCAAATCCTCAAAGGTCGGCTTAAGTAATCCTTTGGTGAGAATATCTGCCGTTTGTTCCTTGGTAGGTATATATGATAAGCATACACTACCGTCTTCTAATTTTTCTTTAATAAAGTGACGATCGACTTCCACATGTTTTGTTCTGTCATGATGGACAGGGTTTTGAGCAATGCTGATAGCAGCTTTATTATAACAATATAATCTGATATGTAGGGAGTAAGAGATCTTCAACTCTTCCAAAAGTCTTAACCAAATTCCTTCGCAAATACCATGGGCTAAAGCCCGAAATTCCGCTTCTGCACTACTTCTTGCAACAACAGTTTGTTTCTTACTTCTCCAGGTCACAAGGTTTCCCCAGACATAAGTACAATATCCTGAAGTAGATCTTCGGTCCACTGCAGAACCAGCCCAGTCTGCATCTGTATAAATTTCAACCATCCTTTTGTTCCCCTTTTTAAAGAGAATTCCTCGACCAGGGGTGTTTTTGAGGTACTTGAGAATTCTATAAACAACACTAAGGTGTTTTTCCTTAGGAGAATGCATGAATTGGCTAACCATGCTCACAGCAAAAGCAATATCAGGACGAGTGTGAGACAAATAGATTAATTTTCCCACCAGTCTCTGGTACTGCTCCTTATCGACATCTTCCCCGTCCTCAACTCCCATTTTGATATTAGCTGAAATAGGAGTCTCTGCTGGCTTGCACCCAAGCATACCTGTTTCTTGCAACAAATCTAGAATGTATTTTTTATGAGTCAAGGAAACTCCTTTCTTACTTCGAGCAACTTCCATGCCAAGGAAGTATTTGAGAGATCCAAGGTCTTTTAGTTCAAACTGGTCTGCTAAACATTTTTTTAAAGAGGCTATCTCCTCGGTATCATTACCAGTGACAATTATATCATCAACATAGACAATGAGGATAGCAATTCTTCTTTGAGTGTAAATGATTCTTTATATGGTATCATAGTTAAAGTGACCACGGGATCACGAGTTCAATCCTCACTGTCCCCCACTTTCTAGTAGAATTAAATTAGCATAAGGTAGAACAAAAAAATGGTCCTATGCAATATCTACGTTTCAAGCCCAGAGGGCTCTTGCGTGAGGGGGTGTGTTAGAGACGTATAATATAAAACCATTGAAGGTTCATCTCTTACAAGCTTAAGCTTTTGGGTTGAAATTGTTCTTTACATGGTATTCGAGCTGACATGACTAAGTAATCATTAGTTCGATCCTCACCGCCCCCATTCTGTTAATAAAAATAGTTAAATATTATGGAGTTTCTTAGCACAGATAAGCTGGGCTTGATGCATAATTCATCCTTCAAGCCCAATGGGCTCTCGTATGAGGGGGCATGTTAGAGAAATATAAAAACTATTAATAGAGCTTCACCTAAAATGGTTCTTTACAAAAAAAACAATGATAAATGTGGTTTGATTTTGCAGAATTCAAGACCTTCAAGTTATAGCTCAAAAGCACGGTCCACTTCTGCAAAGGCAAGAGAATCTGCAGTTGAGTCAAGTGCCTTGGAAAAGTCACCATCCTCATGGGAGAAAGTATCAACTCATTTTCATTTTCGCATTCATAGAATTCATTGTTTCTTCTAAACTTTTAACATTTGAAATGCAATATATTTGTTTCTGGCTGAATTTAACACAATTTATGTTTTACTTTTATCTTCCAAGGTGTATTGGCTTTCCATTGATTATCTTCTTGTCGCTAAGTCAGCAGTTGTAAGTGGCAGATTGGCTGCATTTCATTTCTCTCTTGTTTTCAGTCTAGGTTCCAGTGTTATCTTTTTCTTTTCCTCTTAGTTTTGTTTTTATAAATTTTGATTACATGTGCTTCTTTTCCTATTATAGAGTTGTGGATCATATTTTACTTCAGTGATGTATGTGGAACATTGGTGTGAAGAGCACTTTAACTGTATGACAGTTGGAGGTCCAGATTTCTCCCATAATGAAATGGTAAGTTGTACTGAATATTTTTGTATCTGATGCTTTTTTTTTTCCTTGGAGTATATTATATGTTACCCTATTTTAAGTATTTAATTTTTGTACTCTTGGTATATATATGAGTTTGTAAACTGTTAATGGATATTGCCTAGGTTCATATTAATGCCGGTAACTAATTTACATATTTTATCTTTGTTGTCTTCTTGCACATCAGTTGCCAGATCATATTGAAATACTTGTCTCGGCAGTCAGTAGAATCAATGAACCTGATAGCTTATATGGAATCCTTCAGTCTCACAAGGTTAGTGAGCATGATTTTTCCTTCTAGTAGCTTTATCTGATAACCGAGTGGTGGGTAATATGTTGCCAAGAACCGATTTTTCCTTTTGGGAGCATGCTGGCCCAGGAATGAAACTTTTTGTCTTCAACATGGAGCCGTTGAGGAAATTGTGTGACTAAATAGTCTACACAGAACTTGTATAAATCTACATCCTTGTCTAGTCTGCAAGACTTACAGCACTACTTGTAGCTGTACAATAAGTACCAAATCGCATATACCATGTGCCTAATGTACATAGTTACTCAAACTGGCTCGGATAGTAGAGAAAGCATAGGCCCTCTCAAACATTACCCTCATCCCTACCCTCACTAATCGTGGTTTAATGGGTAGTGATTTTTTAATGGAGTTTGCAAGGATCAAACTTTTAACTTCTTGGTCTAATAGGCTCTAATACCAGGTAAAATTGGGGTTGGTGGAGGGGGAGAGGGAGTAAGATCAAGAGGGAAAACTCTCTGAAATCTGAATTGGAGTACATAGGTATAATTGACTTACACAGTCTACTGTACTAATTGCAATAAATTGTACAGCTGCAATGCAACTGTTAATTTAATGCAATAGCTATATACTACGAATATTTACATTAATACAATACATGTGACTAACAATCCTTTATGGGTTGGTTTTGAATTTGGATGAAAAAACCTACACAACTTTTTTATCTTTCCTTCCAGAGAAGAAAACAAGTATATCTGATTCAATGAGCCAACAATTATGGAATAAATGACACCATGACAGTTAGTGTTGAGCTTCCAAAGAACTCGTCAAACAGTGGGATGAGATGACAGATTTTTAGTCCTTGTCATCCATGAAAGCTTGATTGTAATACTGTGAAAACCACTGGCCAAAGAAAAGCCTTCATTTTGGAGGAGCTCTTCTTTGGGATAGTATATTTTTCCTTGCTTCTTTGTGGATTTAGGCTCATGTATTTTATTTCTCTGGTATATGTTTTGTTTTTTTGCCTCTATCTCTTATTTTCTGTTTATATGGGTTGATTTAAATAATAGTTGACTTCTCAAATAATCACGTTCGAACATGAGGGAAACTGGGGAAAAGCCCTTGAGTATTATGACTTGCAAGTGCGATCAGGTGTCTCGGTACAAAAAGATGGCAATTCTAGGAGTTTGTCATTGGAACAAACTGGACCAGCAAACCCTTCATGTTTTGCCTCAGAGGTAGATGAGATGAGGCAGAGTAGACCTTACAAAGGGTTGATTAGATCATTGCAGCAGATTGGCTGCACACATGTACTCGACTTCTATTGCCAAGGGTTGACATCAAGCAAAAACCAGCTTCTGCATGATTTAGAGTTTGCTGAATTGCAGTATGAATCCGCCTGGCGTGCTGGGAACTGGGATTTCTCTTTACCATGTGTAGGAGCTAGTTTTCCTCCTTCGACTCATAATATCAAATATGATCATTTCAATGAAAATTTGCACAGGTAATATGGATGTATGTTGATTTTAATTTGAAATCCATTTTTCAATTGCTCATTCTATTGGTTTTAGCTTCTACTGAAATATGTGTGTGGAAAAGTTACAAATAAGGAATTCTTGGTTAAAATAAATCCTGCTTAGGAATAAATTGTTACTCGTTAGTCACCCTATGAACATCATTGACCTGTCAAGTACTTAATTGTTCATAAACTGCAAATATTTTTACCAAGAATTCCTTTTTGTTCTTGGTTAAAATAGACTTATGAGTTTCAAAGCAGAAAGGCCTGAACTAATCATAGTGCAGTGCAGTCATGACTCTCTAAAAATGTTCCTTTCCAGAATGCAAAATTTTTTCTGTTATCTATTTTACAGACAGACTCAAGTATTATGTGATAATTCACATGTATTCATACCGGTAAATAGGCGTAACATGTTGGCTAGTTAATATTCAATAAATGTGGTGTGCAATTAGTTAGTTATTAATCATGCTGCAGTGGGGGCTGGGGAAACCAAATACAGGTCTCGAGTGGGCTTGTGCCCCAGGCTGCTTTCCCATCTATTACGTCTTTGACATGGTTTTGAGTGTTTTGCATGGTGTCCATGGTTGATTACTTTTGATGAATAATTATTAATGTAATCAGAAGGCATATCTTCTAAAATAGAATTTTTAGGTTGAAGACATTGACAAACTTTTAGTAACAACCAGTGCTCTGCTTTTTTAATTGTTTTTGGTACTAAGGATTGTAATTGTAATTGTATCTATGCAGTGCACTTTCACTAGTCAATTATGAATGAAAGTCAATTTCTACCAATAGAAGTAAATGCCTTTTTCATGAAAAGTGTGTCTAATTATTCATATATTCAGTTGTTTAAGAGCACTCCAGGAGGGTGATTTGAGTGATTTCACGAGAAAACTTACGGATTCAAAGCAGGTAGTATTTGTTTCCTCAATTGTGTTGATGTGCTTGAGGACTATTCAATTATTAATGTTTAATGTGTTCTAGGAGCTTGTGTGGTCTGTTTCTCATGCTAGTGAAGAGAGTACTGAGTACATTTACTTGACTGTCATCAAACTCCAGGTACCTATTCATCCAATTTGTTGATCCTTAACATGAAATCTATTGCCACTACATCTATGTTTCATAGCACTATCTGTGAACCTATTTGGATCCTACCCTACATAATTGGGTTGGGTTAAATATTAATGTTTTCAGGTCAACCTGGTCGAGACTACGTTAATTAAGCCAAGTGGTGGTCCTTGGACTCTTCTGGTTCTTTCACCCATGAATATTTTTCCCAATTCATAAGTTTTGACACCCAAAATTTGGTTTTTACTAGTTCTTTTGGGTGGTGAGACACCATTTAAACCTGGTGTCTGCATTTGAATTGTGATACTTAACAGGAACTAGTCTTCTTCTTTTTTAATAAATGAAGAAATTCTTTAAGACGCATAGAAAAAGAGAGATTGTAGGAAATTAGGATTAGAATCTTTCCACTTTTATTCTTATTAATTAGTGATTGATTTTTTCCTTTAATAGGAATTTGAATTTTGAATTTGCTTCTATAGATAGGATAGGGTTGATGACTCGTTGTTGAGTCATTCTTATTCATTTTTTCTCATTTACTCTTGTATAAATACCTCCTATCAGTGTAAATCAAATGTATCAATTCAGAAAAACCTTTGTTTTACATCTTTCAATATGGTATCAAGCGGGTTCGTTCCTCCCCTAGATCAGCCATCTTCAAAGCTGGGAACACCGTTCCCGTCCCAACTCTAAAAATCAAAAGCCCTTCATTTATTTGTTTTTTTATTTTTCTATTATGTCCCAGCCAAACACGCACTGTTCAGAACACTATTCATGCTAGAAACATTGTTCATCGCCGGAGACACTGTTCATCGAATCTCACACAATTGGTTCTTGTAACACCCCAAATTTCTAACAATTTATAAAATTTATAATAATAATAATTTCAATAATTTCATAAATAACTGCAAAATTCAAAATAACCAAATTTGGGAAATGTTATCGCCGCACTTGTACTATGGACAAACGCAAGGCTAAAATTTATTACAACAAAAGAATAAAAAAATAAAAGTAAAGACTAAGTTCAATAAAAGAAATATATCTTATATATTTATTGAAGCTCAAAAAAAATCTTTAAACCCTAGAGCTAGCTAGAAATATCTGAGTCGTTATCCTCACTGCCCACTGCTAGCTCCATCCTTTTGAACCTGTTTCACTAAAGTCTGCTCCCCCGAAGGATCATTGCAGTCAAACAAACGCAAACACAAAAGTCAGTAGGGCTGGTAATCTTAATCAAAAGCAAACATATAACTTAATATAAAAGATGAAATCAAATAGCAGCTGACTCATAATAATTCAATATTCATCATATAACTATTTGTTTTTCGATACCACCAATGTCAAACCAAATTGTTTTAACAATAGTGCTAAATCTTCTAAACCAAGCTCTTGGAGATTGTTTAAGTCCATATAGAGATTTGCAAAGAGATAAAGTAGACCACAAGACTCCCCCTGAACAACAAATTTAAGAGATTTCTTTATACAGACTTACTCAAACAAATAATCATGGAGAAAAGCCTTCTTGGTATTCAGTTGATAAAGAGGTAATGACGAATAGAAGTCATAAAAACAGGCGAACAAATGCCATTTTCGCCACCGGGAAGGTGTCCCCGTAATCAAGCCTGAAAATGTATTATTTTTTTTCCACTAAACAAACCTTGAGACGATTCACTTAACCATCAGGTCTGACCTTAACGGTGAATATCTATTGACATCCAACAATGGACTTCCCTAGAGGAAGAAGAATGAGATCCCAAATATCACTACTTTGAATTACACATATTTCATCAAATATAGCCTATTGCTCATTGGGATAAAGCCTCGCCTGCAATCATAAGAATAAACACAAGAGACATGGAAGAAAGACAAGAAAAATGTGAGAAAGGTAGACAATGATAACTCAAAACAACAATGGGGATAGGGATTACAAGTAGATAGAATTCCTTTGCAGACAACAATGGATAGGTTCATGTCAGAAGGTAAGATCGGAGCAAGAGGCGAAGAAGGTGATGGAATAGAGTCTGCATGGACCTCATTTACAGCAGTAGCTGAGACAATCTCAAGCGGTGAAGTTCGAAGTGGCTAACGATAATAGGCCTATATAGGGCGAATAAAAGCCTGGTCATCCTAAGTTGGTGTAAATTGGAGTTGTGGTGTCAACTCAATGGAAGACGAAAGATGTAAAGCAATAGAGATGAACTCAAGAGTGAATGGAGTAGACTCAAAAAAGGGAATTGACTCAAAGAAGGTAACATCATCCGAGATCAAAGAGCAACATAGCAAGAGAGTAACACCTATAATTCCTATTGTTTCCAATGCTACATAAACTATTGTTTGTTATTTCCAATACTTGAGTAGCTTATAACACTCTCCAACTACCAACTCCATCCTGAGTTTCACATAGCTCAATGCCACCTCCACCACGAACACTGCCATGAAGCTTGCTGTCACATAGTATCCAATCCATTCGCAATTCACACTGAATGGACCCCTTGGTTTTGATTGTTTCAACACCAGCATTCACATATTTGGGTACAACATCTCCATGATACATCAGACAATCTGCTATGTCTTTTTCATGGCAAGGATCACACTTGGCCATCATCAATATGATAGAAGACAAGGTTACCCAGAAAAAAAAAATGTTTCCAATCATCAATTTGAACCCTAGAAAATATAGAGGAGAAGAAGACTAATCAAATGACACCAGTACGGATCGGAACAGGAACTAGCACGATGTCGCGTAGCTTACATGTGAAGAACAACAGCGAGTGGGGGCGTGTGAGACAGGCCTGCAGAGCTGTTTTAGGCGCGTGGAAGCGCGTGGGTGGTCAGACTCTGGTGGGCCTTCTTGGAACTGATAAATCAGCTTATTATAATTCCGATGGTATAAGTTTTGGCCGGATAACTCGCCTAAAATATTTTTCGGCGGCCGCTGACGACGGTGAATGACCGGGATTCGACCAGTTTTGGCCTTCTAGAGTGACTAGTCCCCTTACTTTGTTGTTGGGGCTTTGTAAGAAGAGACGACAGCTTTAACAATGGCTGGACTTTGAGTTTTCCGACAATGTGCTACCAGTTTGATGGTGGTTGTGGTGGCTAAGCTTTCTCAGGACCAACCTGCTCGATACCATGTTTAAATATGAAAAAATTGGTTTTTTCTTAATTGATACACACTGATTTACACTGATGGGGAGTATATATACAAGAGTAAATCAGAAAAAATGGATAAGAATGACTCAGTAATGAGTCATCAGCCCTATCTTATCTAATCCTATCTAACCATTAATTAATAAGGAATAAAAGTGGAAAGATTATAATCCTAATTTCCTACAAAGAGAAGAGAAATAGAGAGAGACAAAAAAAAAAGGAGAAAAAAAAACTAGTTCGATTCATGAACTAGTTTTCAGTTCAAGAACTAATTTTTAAAAATAGTTCAGTTTAAGAATTGGTTTGTAAATCTTTTGCAAACCCCTAAAACTGGTTTTTGAACTAGTTCTGAACCCAAATGAAAAGGATGAAAATATTGAGAAAAATAATAATAAAATATAAATAATACCACAAATTTGAAAAAAAAAGCAATAAAAAATTAAAAAGAAAAATAAAATAAAGTAAAAATAAAAGAGAAAAGTACATAATAGAAAAAAGAAAATAAAAGAAAAAGAGAAATCAAAAACTTAAAAAAATAAAGTATTAAAAATAAAGATAAAAGAAGGACCAAAATAAATAAGGAAAAATAGAGAGAAAAAAAGATAAATACAAAATAAGAGAAGAAGAAAAAAAAAACCAAATCGGTTCATGGTTTTTTGAACTAGTTCAATTCTTAAACTGGTTTTGAAAACCAGGTCAATTCATAAACCAGTTCAGTTCATGAACTGGTTTTTCAAAAACAGTTCAGTTCAAAAACCGGTTTTTAAAAAATCAATTTTTATTAAGTGCAGTTCAGTTCACAGATCAGGTTAGTTTTTTGGTTCTTTTGTACATCACTAAGCCCTACTCGTCTTTGTCTTGGATGCATTCTTGCCCTTGTCTTTGTCTCAAATGTGGTTTGGACACGCCGGACTTTGTCCAAGACATGCACTCTGACTTAGGTCTTTGATGTGGACTAGCCACATATGTAATCGGGGCGGTCTTTCTCTTGGTTAACTTTGAGTTTTTCAAAGGGTCATTTGTAACAAGCTTAAGACTTAGTTTTATCTTGAGGGGGAGTATTAACATATATGAAAAATGTCATATAATTTTTTTGGATATATCATAGAATATTTTAATCTGCAAAAAGTAGGGGAAAGGCTGCCTAGAGTATTCCCTTCTCCAGACACTCACGAAGTGGGTATTTGAACTGGGTCGGCCCTTTTTATCATAGAATAGTTTAAGGTATCTTATATGATCTTTTAAGAATAGTTTCCTTTCCTTTCTGTATCTAATTAGGATAGCATTAGTACAAATAGGGATAATGCTTTGTAGCTCTTATCATATCAATACCACATCAAGTTAATACCAATTTAATTTTATTTAATCTTTATTCTCTCTTTTCTTCTTTTCTTACCTAAATCCGAATAGTTTCAAAAATTGCAAACAAAAACAAATTTTAGAAATGCTTGATTACTTGAAATTACTTAAATTTATAACGAACTTTATTAGCTCTAGAAATTTGTAGAATTTCAATCGTCAGTAGCCTTTTGATTCATTAAAGAATGTTTTATGCTTATATATTTATTTAAAAAAGAAAATTTGTGAGGTTGTTTTCCTTTTTATCTATAATATTATGATCATTTTGACAGATGCTTTATCATCTTGCCATTGCTTGGGATTTACGCTGGACCACTTTTCAAGATAATAGCACAATGTTCTGTCTGCAGAAGCAAAATGTGTCTCTTGAGCCAGTGATTCCTTCCATTAAACAGGTATCTAGTGTATCTGGGCCCTGCAAGGCAGAAACATTTTTTTCACTGTCTACAATATATTGTAGAATTCAGCCAGTGATTCCTTCCATTAAACAGGTATCTTTCAGAATATTTCTTTTCATTGTTTTTGATGTCTTCGTCTATTTTTATTGGCAACTAGTTGTCATGGCTGGATATGGATTGGTCCTCAATTTTGCAACGGACGCAACTGCATATGAATTTGCTAGAACCATTTATAGCATTTCGACGAGTGCTACTTCAAATTTTAAGTTGTAGAGATTGTATGTTGCAGCATCTTCTGATGTCCACCACCACACTTCGTAAGGTATATCATCATTGTTAATAATGAGCCTCCTCTTAATAACTTAAGCTTTTAGGAGATTTAGTCCTTGACATGGTATAAGAGCTTAGAGCCTTTTTAACCAAGTGGTGAGGAATCTAATCCTTGCCATTGCCATACTAATTAAAATTAAATTTTAGCTCATAAAGTAGGCCTGCGCATTGTGTGTTCACACTACAAGCTCAAGGCTCTTGCGTAAGAGGGTATATTACATGTATGAATTTATTATTAGGCCTCTAGGTAACGGTTTAAACTTTTAGGAGAGTTGATCCTTGACAATTATCATAAAGTCATAATTCAATTCCAGTTTATTTTTCTTATATGCTATTCTCCATTTTACAGGGATCTAGGTTCTCTCAAGCAGCCGCTGCTTTGCATGAGTTTAAGTTCCTTTCTGTTGAAACCGAAGGGCAATACTCATCCTTATATTGGATAGGACGGGTAAGGGGTCTGGTATGGCTTTGTGTATGCTTGTATCTGGAGATCGACAGCTGCCGTTTTCCTCAACATGAATTCTCAAGAATAGTAGTTTCGTGCTTTTGCACTAGAGCACAAATTCAAAGAACCACACTTTAGATGAAAATGAATTGGAAATATGATTACATATCAAGTGTGACAAGCAATTGTTGTTCTTTTTATGTGGGAAATTATTTTCCTAAACTATTAGGTTGTGTTTTGATTGACCAATTTAAAAAACAGGGAATTTGATGTATAGAGAAATTGAATTTCTGCTATTCAAATACTTCAATTTTTAAAATCATTTGTTGGATAATTCCTATTGAAATCAAAATTTCATTACAATGAGAAGAAACAGGCGAGAACGTATTGGCTTTGTTCATGCTATAACAAATGAAAAATTCGGTTATGGAATTTGATCAATGTGTGGGCCTTACAAAGAGAAGCCAAAGCTTCAGTAAAGCAACAAGATTGTGGAGCTCGTTAGATATAACAAGATATGAATTTGACCTCTGATGATTGAGATAGAGAGAGAGAGAGAGAGGAGGAGGTATAAATGCCCTGGAAAAAGAGGGACAACTACACCACCTCTGTCCTGAATGATGAAGCAGAGAGCGAGAGGGAGGCATGAATGCATGCTTAATGAAGAGTTCAGAGGATTTCACAATTTCCACATCTTGATACTGTATTTCATATTCCCTCTATTATATAATAAAATCACCAATAAAAATGCTGCATAAATTTTAAGACTCTTTGATCAGATATCCAAAAAATAAATTTTAGTGCAAATTATTTCAAATCCCCTAAAATATTACATTCCCTCCATAAAATTCTCTATCCAAACACTCTTATGCTATGTGCTTTATAAGACCAAGCTTGGTAGAATGGGATTGTTGTCCATTATAAGTGTTAAATACTACAAATTTAATGCAACAAATTGTTCATAGTTTGGAAAACTGCATGTGGATTGCCATTAACTTATGCTTGTTTGCTTAGACTTTGCTTAAAAATGAGTCAGCAGTAGTATTACTGTTATCATCCGTGCCAAGTATATCTGATTAATATGACTTCGAAATGGCAGCTTGAAGAGGCAAAGCTTTTCCGTGCTCAAGGTCAAAGTGAGATGGCTATCAACCTCGCAATGTATATATCACAAAATTATCATTCCAATGAGGAGGCTTCAGATGTATATCGGGTGATTGGGAAGTGGCTGGCAGAAACCAGATCTAGCAAGTTATTGGACAAAACTTCATTCTGTGTAACATTTTAATAATATATTTCCTTTTCATGCCTGATTCACTAAGTTCTTATTTGCTGTAAAATTGCAGCTCAAGAACAATTTTGGAGAAGTTTTTGAAGCCCGCAGTCTCTATTGCTGAGGATGCAAACACTACAGGCAAGAAGGCCATGGAAAGGAAATGTCAGACCAATTTTCATCTTGCACACTATGCTGATGCTTTATTCAGGAACCATGAAGAAAGGCTTAACTCTAATGAGTGGCAAGCCGCAATGCGCTTAAGAAAGCATAAGGTACCTAATTGACTAATTCGAATAAACACTCTAAGGACAATTATAAGATAATAGGATTTATACGCGACGATAATGCTATTGCTTATGATCATGTTATTGTTGACTCTGCAGACAGTAGAGTTGGAAGCACTCATAAAAAGATTAAGGACTTCAACAAAGGTAGCTATAGATTTATTTTCCCTGCCTCATTCTCTGATGCTCTAACACATATATTACATAATTTAGGGGGAGAAAACTGACTACTCCATGAAAATCCAAGAACTGCAAAAGCAAGTAGCAATGGACAAGGAAGAAGCCCAGAAATTACAGGTATTTATTTTGTCTGATCAGTTAGGAATTTTTATGTAATTGGGTGTGCAAGATAGAGAAAATTTAACTATTATATTTAATTTCACTGTCTGTTGCGTAAATCTAACTATTTCAAATTGATAGAGAAAGTCCATCTTTTCCCCTTATTCTTGTCCCAACCCCATAACTATAATATGTAGTATGTATAAGTCACCCTGTCTTTCAACATCTCAGGATGACCGGGACAATTTTCTTAGTCTGGCATTGGAGGGATACAAACGCTGTTTAGTCATAGGTGACAAGTATGATGTGAGAGTGGTATGTAATTGCTCTCTGTTTCCTTCGCTACTATAGATTCATACTTATACACTATATGTAGACATTGTTAGTGTTGCAAGGTGATCTGATTTCCTTTGACAAGTTTATTTGCTTTCAGGTGTTTCGAATAGTTTCCTTGTGGTTCAGTCTTTCTTCTCGAAAAAATGTTGTAAATAGCATGCTTAGCACAATTGATGAGGTATGCAGTAAACCATTGTGCATAAATTAGTCTGATTTGTGTGATTTTTCACCTTTTCAAGACTGTATTGTGGGTTTTGTATGTTGATTGCATTTGAATGTGTTTTGTAGGTTCAATCTTTCAAATTTGTACCTTTAGTATACCAAATTGCTTCTAGAATGGGTAGCTCAAAGGATGGTCTGGGACCTCTTAATTTCCAGGTTCTGGCTTCACCAGTACTATAAGCTTCCTTTCAATGTTTTTCATTTTTCCTTTCATTTATTTGATATAGACATGAACCATGCAGTTTGCATTGGTTTCTCTTGTGAAGAAAATGGTCATTGATCATCCATACCATACAATACTTCAAGTACGTACCTTTTATCTGTCTTCAAGCAGTTGTTTTACATGCCATTTCAATTCATTTTATTTGATTTTCAAAAGTAATATTTGGGATTATTTTCTGGCCATTTTTTTTCCAATGTGAAAGTGTATATTTACCTTTTTCTTCTTTTTCATTTCAATTTTTGGATGTGTTTTTAATGCATTGCTACTAACATTAATCGTCAGATGAAACAATATTTTCATTATCTGTTTTTTACTTAGCTTCTGGCTCTGGCAAATGGTGACCGTATCAAGGACAAACAGCGTAGTAGAAGTTCATTTGTGGTCGATGTAGACAAAAAACATGCAGCAGAAAACCTTCTAAAGGAGTTGTCATCTTATCATGGAGCTATCATACAACAAGTAATATAACTCTTTTTTTTTATTTTTTATTTTCTCCTGTTAGGTTCAATTCTCAATCAATTATCTTAAAACTGTCCGTGTTACATATATAGATGAAGCAAATGGTTGACATTTATATCAAACTTGCTGAGATGGAAACAAAGAGAGAGGTGACTCATTTTAATATTTCCTGTCCCTTCTTACTTGTGACCATAAATTTATTTCAGGATTAATTTCTATCACTGACTTGCAATCTGAAATATTTATTTTGCACAACTTCCTGATTGAATTATTTATGCAGGATACCAATAAAAGGATGACACTACCAAGGGACTTGCGCAATCTCCCAGTGCTTGAACTTGTAAGTGGCTTGCTAAATGTATATCTGTGTGATCATGAAGCTTTCAGGTTGATGCAATGATTGAATGGTGATTTAGGGAAACTTATGGCAATTGGAAAACGTGAAAAAATGGTAACTTGAAAGGTGAAAATATGAATATATTATTGATACTCATGAAAGCATGTACAAGGTTACAATATTTATAGAGAAACTAATGAGCCTAAAACAGTAAACACAAGTCCCTAACATAAACTGTCTAAATCCTAAAAAAATCTGGCTAATAAAAAAAAATAATAATTACATATAATTTTGAATATTCACAATACTCCCCCTCAAGCTGAAGAATTGATGTTTATCATTCCCAGCTTGTCAATAAGTTCTTGAAATCTGTCTGTGGGAAGTCCCTTGGTTAAGACATCAGCTAGTTGACAATCATAGGGAATATAAGGTGTAGTAATTATTCCGTTGTCTAGTTTTTCTTTGACGAAGTGACGGTCGATCTCAATATGCTTGGTTCTGTCGTGTTGAATGGGATTGTGAGCTGTATAGATGGTTGATTTATTATCACACAACAACTTCATAGGTCCTTCACATCTTATTTTGTGATCATCTAGAATAATCTTTATCCATTATAATTCACAAATTGGGTCATGGCTTGAAAATCCTCCTCAGCACTTAATCTAGCAATCATATTCTACTTTTGACTTCTCCATGTTATCAAGTTTCCATATAGAAACATACAATAGCCTGAGATTGACCGTCGGTCCGTTACGGACCCATCATAATCAGCGTCAGTATATACTTCCAAGGATAGATGTCCCCCTCTCCGAAATAGTAGTCCTCTGCCTAGAGTGGCTTTAAGATATTGGAGAATTTTGTTTATTGTGCACATGTGCTTCTCCCTTAGGTCATGCACAAACTAACTAACAATGCTAACTACATTAGATCAGGTCTAGTATGAGTAAGATATATCAATCTTCCCTCTAGTCGTTGGTATTGTCCTTTGTCAACAAGATTTCTCCTTTTTACTCCCTAGTTTGTGATTTTGCTCAATTGAGGTACTAGAAGGTTTACGTCTAAGCTTTCCCGAAGGTCAAGGATATACTTTCTCCGACATATAAAGATACCTTCTCATTAATGGGCTATCTCAATCCCAAAGAAATATCTCAAATTCCTGAGATCTTGGACTTTAAATTCACCTATCAATTTTTCTTGCAAAATGCGTTTCTCAAGTATATCATCTCCTATGATAATAATATTATTGTAAGATGTAAGACAAAAGGTTTTCTAATGTTAATTGAATAAATTACATAAGGAGTATTTATATAAGAAAAAATAGCTAAGGATGACTTAGCGATGACTAATCACAATTAATCCTAATCAATGTTAAAATCCTAATTAATAGGAAATAAAAACAATCAATCCCAATTAATCTTAATTAATCCTAATTAATAGGAAATAAAAACGGAAAAATATTTGAATTTGAATTCTGATTTTCTACAAATATCATGAACATAAACCAGGAGAATAGTGATCTTACTTCCTTGGGAGTGTTTAAAGAAGAGCATTTGATCTTGACTCTTTTGTATCCCAGTGATACCATAACCTTGGTAAATCTCTCAAATCAAGCACGTGGAGATTACTTTAATCCTTACAAAGCTTTCTTCAACCTCCAAACTTTGTTTTCTCCATTTGTGGAGTCAAATCCCAATGGGATCTTCATATAAACCTCCTCTTCTAGCTTGCCATTGAGAAAGGCATTATTCACATCAAATTGATTTAAGTCCCAATTATATTGAGCAGCAACGACCGATAAAGCTCTCAAGATGTTCATTTTGGCTACTGGAGCAAATATTTCCTCATAATAAATGCCATATGTCTGTATGTAATCCTTAACTACTAATCGTGCCTTATACTTCTCAAAGGTATCATAAAAGTTATATTTCAAAATTCAAAGTATAAACCCATCTGTATCCCACCGCTTTCTTCCCATTTGGCTTGTCAACAATTTCTCATATGGCATGGCTAAGTTGTCTCCAGAGGACTGAGTATTGGGGGCAAATGCAGAAGCGGAATAACGACCTGAGGAACCCATGAATGAAGAGGGAGAGAAAGAGAGAACAAATTGTATCAGATTCAATGAACATTGTTTCCAGCGATGAACAGTGTTTCCGGCGATGAACGGTGCTTGTTTGGCTGGGAAAGAACTGAAAAAGAAAAAGGCTTTTGATTTTTAAAGCTGACATAGAGTTTTTTTGGGAAGTGGTCGGATAGTGTTTTATGGACTAACAATTTTAACCCAAAATTTTTTAACCCAAATGCATCCAACACAAATGCAGTAAAGAACTATTTTAACCCAAAAATTTAAGATAGTTAAGTGATGGACTAACAATTAATGGGGCCAGACTGCAATTGGAACAAGGTCCAAGAAGAGGAGGCTGGGATGATGTGTAATGCATTTTCATGTGCAGTGGAGTGGCCACTGGAGACGATGACGGGCAGAGCATGAAATTGGCGTGTGTGGATGTGTAGCTGGCTGGATCACTGTGGGCAACCATATGCTGGCTGGGTAGAGTTGCTCCAAATTCGGAGGTAACTGGCAAAAAAAAGATGCTAGAAATTTTTTCCGGCAAAGGTGGTTAGAGATGCTGCCGGTGGCAGCCGGAAGACACTAGACTGCTGCCAGAATTGTACATGGCTTTGGGCAGTAGCTAACGATTAAGAGAAAGTTGCCAGGAAGACAAAACGACAAAGTGGCAATTGGAGATGGTGGCAACAGACTAAGGAGCAATGGTGGCCAAGAAGGTGACATGACCCAAAAGCGGAATAGTGATGGAACGAGTACTGAAGATGATACTGTTCTGATACTATGTTGAAATAATAATGATTTAGGTATAAAAGGAGGAAAGATGGAGAGAATAAAGACTAAATATTTTATATTATAATGTAATACAAAAGACAACGTAATAAGTCTTATACTAAATAGAGGAATCCTATAATACGGAAACAAAAAATGAAATATAAGAAAATAGGAAAACTATTCCTAAGAGATCATTAAACTATTTTAAGATATAATTAATATATTATACGATATTTTCTAGATATTCTTAGAACATCTTTATAGAATATTTTTCATCTTAATTATTTTTTGTCCCTCTAAATCTTAATAATTTCAACATTTTGTTCAATCATCATTTCCTAAGTTAAGCTTTATGCATCTCTTCAATGCATCAAACTTTCATTAATTGTTCTTCAATCATTATTTTTTAAATGAAACTTGTCAAAAATCCCTCTCATACTTTTATATATAATATAGATTTTCATGTGCTAATACTGCAGAAGTTATTAACTTGGTTTTTCTTCGGTTGAATTTTTTGTCAGATATATGTATTTCCTGTCAAAGTTTGGTTGTAAAAATTTATATAAGCAGTGTCCATATGTTGTCAACATTTGGTGTGCTAAACTTGCTATATCTTCCACTTCTAAAGCTATATTTGTGCTGAACCGTTTCCTTTGCATTTACATTTGACATTCAGGTGCCTGTAGTGACAGCTACCATTTCAATTGATCATAGTTGTCAGTATAATGAAGGCACTTTTCCTTATTTCAAAGGATTAGCAGATTCAGTTATGTATGTCTCAATCATTTATACCATTCAGAGACAAAGTTTTCCTAGCATGCAATATTTGATGCAAAAATATACTTTATGTTGGTTTGATGTACAGGATAATGAATGGTATAAATGCTCCAAAAGTGGTTGAATGCTTGGGTTCTGACGGTTGCAGATATCGGCAACTTGCAAAATCTGGGAATGATGACCTAAGACAGGATGCTGTATGAATTCCAACAGCTTTTACTTTCTAATCTTTTCGGTATCTGTTGCAAAGTTGTGTTGAATTATTATAGTTTTCCATCTTTAGAAAAATGTGGCATTCCAAGCAAGCATGTTTTACGAATATATGTTAAATTATGATCTAAAGTTGACAATTTCTATTTTCTATGTTCTGATCGGGATTGTCCTATTTTAGAAAACTGATACCTTCCATCTAGCTAGCTAACTTGGTGGTTGGTCCAAGTTAAACCTTTCAGTATATATTACTCATTGCAAAAGAAATTATGTCATCCTTTTAGATGTTCACAGCTTTCTTGATGCACAAGGGAAACTGGACATCTTATGGGATCTTTGTTGTTTACTTTGATGGTTAACCTTCTGAACTCTTGATAGGTAATGGAACAATTCTTTGGTTTAGTTAACACATTCCTGAGGAACCATCGAGATACATGGAAAAGAAGGCTAGGAGTACGAACCTACAAGGTATATTCTGCTTTTTCTAAAGTTGTTGGTCTCTGGTGCTGAATATGCTGTAGTAAACAGTTTTAGGGTAATGTGTGCAGTGCCATAAACAAGGGAAAATGAAAGTGGAGCTAAGATGAGGGTTTCATTTATTTTTCATTACTCATGGCTCTTTGAATTGTTTCTCTACCAAAGAATATGCTTTTGCAGCAGGGTCCTGTTCCCAGGGTTGTTTTTCTATATATTTCTTTCTCCATGGACAATAAAAAGTTGCTTCATGAAAAACTATTATGTGCTTCAGAGTACATGTGAAGGAATTTTCTTGCCGAAAAGTGAAATGATGTTCAAAATGTCTTTCTACCTGAAATATGAAAATCGGAAGAATTTTTTTTTCCTCTGCTGGTTGGAAGCGTGTATAAGCTTTTAATTCCATTAGAGGATCTACTCAAGGGTTATGTGTAGTTTTTGTTTTTTTTTATATCGTGCAGTTTTTTTAAACCTAGTCTGTTCTCTTTGTCCTACTTTTAGTTTTTTATTTGTTTTACAAATTGTTCACTGTGAACTTTTATACAAGAAGTCCTTTGTTGTATCCTACTAGCATCCCAGTCTTTCCCTCTTATATGTAATACTACTAATCTTTAAACACTTCTTGTGGAGGAATCTGACTTTGTTGTTTACCTAAGGTTGTTTATATTAGTATGATTGAAAGAGATTGAGTTCTTAAAATGGTTGAGGATTATCATTTTCTATGAAATAGGTTGTTCCTTTTACTCCAAGTGCTGGTGTTCTTGAGTGGGTTAATGGCACTCTTCCTCTCGGTGAATATCTTATAGGGAGGTCAGTCAAAGAAATATGTATTTTACTGCAAAATATCCTGTTCTGTTCAGCTTTAAAGTGATTGGTCCTTGTATGAGCCAACTATTTCAAAAGCTTAAGCTGATAGATAGATGAAAGTACATGAATGATTTTATATCTAACACGACCCTTTACACGAGGATTTTGGGCTTGAAATATGAACAATGCACTGGTAGACCCTATCTTGTGTTGAAATTTAACTTATTTAGAAAAATAGGGGCACTAAGGATCAAACACTAGATCACATGGTCATATAGAGACTACTATCATGTCATGAGTCAACTATACCAATAGCTTCAACTGTTAGGTGAAAACAAATAATTTTATTTCTAACGGTCCTCCTTGAACTTCAGCATGAGAGATGGAGGTGCTCATGGCCGCTATGGAATAGGGGATTGGTCATTTCTAAAATGCCGAGACCACATGACAAGTGTAAGCAAATAATATTGAAGTACTTTTGTCAACATGACTGTCATAAAAGTATTTCTTGAGTTTTCCTGAAGTATATTGCTTGTTTGATTATTTTATGAAGTGATGGTACTCAAAGAAAATTTATCCAAAAAGAATTGAAAATAAAAAACAAAAATAATTAACTTTGAAATATTAGATGTCAAATAACTATTTTATCATCTGCTTTTATATACTGAAAAATTCTAATCTTCCTTTAAATGCATAATGGGTTTTGTGCATTCTAGTTTCATAAAATAGTATTAATTTAATATTTAGTGTGGTTGACTGATGAGATCATCGTCAACAAAATAGAACGAGACTTATGTTACGACACTATTTTATATTGAAATCGGTTTCCCAGTGCTTTAGGTACTTGATGTGTTCTGATAGGATTATTTTTGCTGCTTCATATGCAAATGATGGGTCTGGAATACAACTCTCTGCTGTTAGGTTTGGATAATGAAGATGGAGGAGAAAAAAAAAAAACTCACGGGAAAATAAAATAGGAGGAGGGAAATTAAAGGGGTAAGATGTCGTAACACCAACTAGGGTTAATACCAATTAATTTCACTGTTAGATCGATTATGTTGATCCAACGGTTATATTTATTTCTATCTTTGTATGGTTATAATTCCCGTATTTAATGTAAAAGCATTAAATATGGAAAATCATAACCATACAAAGGTGAAAATAAATATAAAGTATTAAACATAGGGAATCATAAATATAACCGTTGGATCAACATGATCGATCTAACGGTGAAATTGATTGGTAGTAACCCTAATTGGTTGTTACAATATCTTACCCTAAAATTAAATTGGGAAAACTTGAATTTTAAAATAAGGGTATTTTTGTATTTTTGCATCATATCAAGGGTGGGTCCCTGACACCCCCCCCCCCCCCCCTTTCTCCTCAACTTATATCCGCCTCTGCATATAAGGAAATCTGTCATGATCTGAGGGAAACCTAGTGAAACCAGATAACATAATTAAGATAACATATTTACGTTAATCTATGAGACCAGATCTTCCATATCCCCGTTCTTACTTTTTTTGAAAAAATTTAGTGCGTATAACATGAACAAAAATGTCAGAGAGAATTATGGGGAAAGCCTCATGTCAAATTCATTCTTTATCAGATATTGAACAATAATTTTACCTATTCAACTCGTACACTATTTCTGAGAAAGAGAATACAAAACAAAATTATAAAGACAAACTTATACAACTTAAATATATACAAATTACTTAATGTATATTATACCTTTTATTTTCTGATATATGAAATAGAATAGTAGTACTATGCGTGATGTTTTTTTTATAGGAAAGGGACAAGCGCAAAGCATTCCAGGATGTTTACAGGAATTTCAGGTTTCTTTCCTATATTTGTCTTTTAAAGGACCAAGAACACGTAATCAACTTCGTACCTTAATGACATTGTCATGCAGGCCTGTTATGCATTACTTTTTCTTGGAGAGGTTTATACAGCCAGCAGAGTGGTTTGAGAAGAGACTTGTTTATACCAGAAGTGTTGCTGTTAGTTCTATGGTAAGTGCATTCTACTTTTCCAGGCATGCTTATTTTTTCAATATTTGGATCCTCCCAGTCCTTAATATTTCTTAAAAGTATCTTAATGTGTAATGGCAATGGTCTTGGTCCAAGTAAAATCAAAGACGGCCCATTCAACACTAGAACTAATAAAAGAAGGATTGATTCAAGTTAAATCCTTTCTAGTGCACCTGTTTGAAGGTTTTATATGACATTTTTCCACCTAGCTATTACAGCAAATATATAGTCTTTTGATAGTGTAACCTTGTTGGAATGAATACAGCTCTGACTTCTGAAATAATCCTTCATATATTGCCCGTCTGTGTCCAAATAAATCCACCATTATATGTCACTTTGTTCTCTTACAAAACAGCTTTTAATTTAGTATTATCTATCTGAGATATGATTCTGTTCTCTGAAATGTCAGCAAAACCTCATCTACATCATTATATCACAAAGCTTGGTATATTTATTTGTTTATTCATATGCAGGTTGGTTATATTGTTGGCCTTGGAGATCGACATTCGATGAATATTTTAATTGATCAGGCCACTGCAGAGGTTGTTCACATAGATCTTGGTGTCGCTTTTGAACAAGGCTTGATGCTTAAGACACCAGAACGGGTATGTATTTGATAGTCCTTGAGTCATGCACTCATTTCCATACTTAATCTGGATTTCTAATATCTTCTGTGGCTGCTGGCAGGTTCCATTTAGGCTCACAAGAGACTTAATTGATGGAATGGGCGTAACTGGTATAGAGGGGGTTTTCCGAAGATGTTGCGAGGAAACACTGTCTGTTATGCGAACGAACAAAGAAGCATTGCTGACGATTGTGGAAGTAATCATACTTCACTCAATTTTCTGTAGTATGAATCTGTTAGAAATAATATAATATTAGATAGCATTGTATTATTTATTATTCTATTATTCTAGCAGGTTATTTGGGCTTGGCCCATTAGGTCATTTAACCTCTTTAAATAGAGGTCTTTTGTACAGTTCAATATACAATTGAATACGATATACATACATTTTAAGTTGGTACCAGAGCTTGCATTATGGGAAACCCTGCTTCCGCAAACCCTGCCGTGCAAACCCTCTACTGGATCAAGTACTCTTTCGAATGCTGACTATGAGGCACTTCTCAAGAGGGGTTCTTCTCAGCCTCTTCCTCAAGACACTGGTAATCATGTTGCTGGTCTTTCTCAATCATGTCTTGGACCCTGGATAATAGACTCAGGTGCTACTAATCACCTTTGTGGTAATAAGGATCTTTTTACTTCACTTTCTTATTCTAATAATCTACTTTCTGTTACTCTTGCTGATGGCACTAAGGCCCCTGCTCGTGGAATTGGGCAAGCCAACCAACTCCCTTTTTGACTTTGACCTCTGTTTATTATATACCTGGCATTCCCTTCAATTTAATCTTTGTTAGCCAGCTGATTCATTCTCTTTCATGCACTATTACCTTCTCTAGACAATCTTTTTCTATGCAGGATCCGGATACGGGGAAGACGATTGGAGTGGGCATTGAGTCATAAGGTCTCTACTATCTGATTGCACCACCTTCTCCAATAGCCTGTTCTTTCGCAGAGTCTCCTGAGCTAATTCACATCCGTCTAGGTCATCCAAGCCTCTCCAAGCTTCAGCATATGGTTCCTTTTTTATCCAGTCTTAAGTCTTTAAACTGTCATTCTTGTCAGCAAGGGAAGCACACTCGCTCCTCCTTTGCTAATAGAGTCAATAAAAGAGCTGATACTCCTTTTCCTATTGTTCATTCTGATATTTGGGGTCCAAGTCGAACAATGTCTGTTTTGGGTTTTCAGTATTTTATCACCTTTATTGATGATTTCTCTCGTTGCACTTGGGTTTATTTAATGAAAAATTGTTTTGAATTATTTTAATTTATCAAAGATTTTGTGCTGAGATAAGTACTCAATTTGGTGCTTCTATTCAAATTTTGCGCAGTGATAATGCAAAAGAATATGTGTCTCTTGAGTTTTCTAATTTTTTGGAAAAACGTGGGACGTTACAACAGACCATTTGTCCACACACTCCACAACAAAATGGAGTGGCCGAACGTAAGAATCGACATCTAGTTGAAACTGCTCGTACCCTACTAATTCATATGAATGTTCCACTTCGTTTTTGGGCAGATGCTATAATCTCCTCTAGCTTTCTCATTAATCGCATGCCCTCTTTCGTACTCAATAATGAAGTTCTACATAGTGTTTTATTTCCAGGAGCACCTTCCTATCCTCTATCTCCACATGTATTTGGATGTACCTGCTTTGTTCATGATCTTACTCCAGGAAAAGATAAATTAACATCCAAATCCTTCAAGTGTACGAGGCAGTGGCAATGGAAGGTAATGGGTTTTGCCCCAAAATTCTTCCACGAACATCATCCAGATCAGAATTAAGGCCAGCAAGAAAATCATATAGGCGCCTTTTCTCTATATAATTTTTGAATGTTGCATTAGCGTCTAAACCTTGAAGGCCTGCTTTATCATAAATATCCAACTCTTGCCACAATGTTTTTAGAGAAAGGAAGTATTCAGTAACAGTCATCCCTCCTTGGCGTAAATCTTTCTCCTTGGTGTTGAGTTCAAAAGCCTGAGAGGCATTGCCCAGGTCAGAGTAGTATTCTTTAACAGCTTCCCAAATTTCTTGAGCCGTATCAAGGAATAAATAAGTTTGACTAATATCTGGTTCCATAGAATTAGTCAGCCATGTCATGACCAAAGCATTTTTAGTCACCCAAGCATCATAGTCAGGTTCATGTTCTGCTGGTTGAACCTTTTTTCCGTCCAGATACCCCATCTTCCTTTTAGCCTGGATAAACAACTTAACAGATTGACACCATTGCACATAGTTCCTACCGTTTAAATGGTGATTGGTGATCTGCATTACTGGGTTGTCTCCAGAAGACGAAGAAATGGGAAGGGGTGAGGTTCCGGTCGAAATTCCAGATGAATTTTCAACATTTTCAGTGTCCATGGCTTCCTAACAACAATACCCAGAAAAAAGTTCCTCCAAATATGATTTTGACCCTCAAAACAGGAAGAGGGAAGGCAGACGAACAGAACGAGGTTTGACTCACCGGAAAAAATGATGGGAGGGCGGCGCGTGGACCACACGCGCCGGCGAAGCTGAAGGATGGTGGCGGCGCGTGGCTAGGTTTCCGGCGACGGGTCTTTTGTTGGCTGGCTCGGAATTTGGTTCTGGACCTAATGGTGGCCTTGGTTTTGTGGTTAGAGGTGTCTAGGTGAGGGTTAAGGCCTTGACAGAGGCAAAAAACGAAAAAAGGAATGGAAGGAAGACTTAAAAGAAATTAGAATAGGGAAGAGACTGGATTATAACCAGCTCTTGATACCATGATGAAAAAGGAGTGTTTTGCTGTATAACACTTTTGATTGATTACATTGAAAAACCCAATAGGTCCTATTTATATTGAGTACAAAGAACAATGCTAATAAATTGCAGCAGTAAACTAAGAGGCTTATTTACAATAGCAAGAGACACTAATAAATAAGGGAAGAGATAGCAAGAAAGTAATAAATGATAATCTAGAATATTCTACAAGAAGTATATATGGAGCAACCACCAGGTTTTGTTGCTCAGGGGGAGAATTCTGGAATGGTATGTAAGCTTCGTAAATCTTTATATGGCCTGAAGCAGTCCCCTCGGGCTTGGTTTAGTCGCTTTAGTTAAGTTGTTCAATCCTTTGGCTTAACCAGAAGTAAAGCCGATCATTCTATCTTCTATAGGCATAGCTCTTCTGGCCAGTGCATCTATCTCCTGGTCTATGTTGATGACATCATTATTATTGGCAGCGATCAAGTTGGGATTGATCATTTAAAGAAGTACTTATTCAATCAGCTTCAGACCAAAGATCTTGGCAGACTTCGATATTTCTTAGGCAGGGTATCTCCATTTGTCAAAGGAAGTATGCACTGGATATCCTAGATAAGACTGGTATGTTGGGATGTAAACCTATTGATACACCTATGGATCCTAATGTTAAGTTGTTACCCGGACAGGGGGAGCCATTGGCAAACCCTGGTCGTTATCGCCGATTAGTTGGAAAGTTGAATTATCTTACCGTGACAAGACCAGACATCTCTTTTGCAGTTAGTGTGGCAAGTCAATTCCTTGACTCTCCTTGTAACTCCCATTGGGATGCAGTTATTAGGATTCTTCGATATATCAAAAGAGCACCAGGAAAAGGTTTATTATACACAAATAAAGGGAATGCAAAGGTATCTAGCTATTCAGATGCTGACTGGGCAGGTTCTCCTTCAGACAGACGATCCACCTCGGGGTATTGTGTTCTCCTTGGAGGAAACTTGATCTCTTGGAAAAGTAAGAAGCAAACTGTGGTCGCAAGGTCAAGTGCAGAGGCAGAATATCGGGCAATGAGAAATTGAACATGTGAGCTCATCTGGTTAAAACAATTGCTTAAGGAACTACATCTCTGTGAACAGCAGCCCATGAAGCTCATTTGTGACAATCAAGCAGCATTGCATATATCCTATAACCCAGTCTTTCATGAGAGGACCAAACATATAGAAATTGATTGTCACTTTGTTAGAGAGAAGATTCAATCAGGAGAGATAGAAACAGAATTTGTCAATTCCAATGATCAACTTGCAGATGTTTTCACCAAGGCTCTGAGAGGTCCCCGAATAGATCATATATGTAATAAGCTGGGTGCTTATGATATATACGCACCAGCTTGATGGGGAGTGTTAGAAATAATATAATATGAAATAGCATTGTATTATTTATTATTCTGTTATTCTAGCAGATTATTTGGGTTTGGCCCATTAGGTCATTTAACCTATTTAAATAGAGGTCTTTTGTACAGTTCAATATACAACTGAATACAATATAAATACATTTTAAGTGAATCAAACTTCTATTTCTATATTTTCTTCATACAGGTTTTTATCCACGATCCTCTTTACAAGTGGGCTTTATCTCCTCTGAAAGCTTTGCAACGTCAAAAGGTATTGTCTCAATTTTATTTTCGTTATCTAACCTATGTTCAGCATCTCATAGTATGGGTAGGGGCGGGCAGCCCTGTTTCAATGACTAGCTGAAATCAGTACTTATCATGAGTTGTGGAAATGAGTATATAAGGGGACAGCGAACCTCCACCTATTCCTTCAAGTGACCATTGATATTCTTTATTTGGTTTCCAATGATGTCACAGGCTGTGGATTTTCAACTAGTTTTTTAAGTCTGTTCAACTTGCATTACTTGATTTACCTGCAATGACCTTTTTCCCCTTTTCTCCATAGGAAATGGATGATGATATGGATACAAGTTTGGAGGAACATCATAATGATTATGAAGGAAATAAGGATGCTGCACGTGCACTTCTGCGTGTCAAACAAAAGCTAGATGGGTATGAAGAAGGCGAAATGCGAAGCATCCATGGGCAGGTATTAGTTGATATATATCTGCTAAATTTTCGTATATAGGCCGGTATTTGGTTGATAAATCTGCCACATTATTGTATTCCAATTTTGCACTTTTCTTTTCCTTTTCATCTTTATCTTCGTTTGGCTGATAAAAGTGGATTGGATACTATGCATTTCTTAGTCATGAAACTGGTAAAATAGGAAGTAGAGAGTTGGAACATAAACTTGTCAAAATGGGTGTTAAGAGATATGTTTAAGGATTCAGCCTAACTTATACACAAGTTGCACATTCACATTCGCCTACTAGATACCAACAGGTACTTTCATCGTACTCGAGAATAAAGATCTTCAATTGCCAACAATTTCTAACCAATAGCTTAAACCATAGGTGACATCAACCTAAACGAAGAAATGAAATCTAAATTTACATATTTTGTTGTAAATAGAATTTGTGTAGTCGTTCGATCCCACGTCATGTATATCTCTTTGTACCTCCCTTTCAATTAGTATTGTAAAGAACCAATTCAACCCAACAGCTTATACATTAATGGTTTTATATATTTCAACATGCCCCTTCACACGAGAGTCCACTAGGCTTGAAGGGTGGACGATGCACAGGCCCGCTTACCTGTGCAAAGAAAGAAATTTCACTAGAAAGAAAATGGGAGCGGTGAGGATCGAACCCGGTACACCGAAGCTCTGATACCATGTAAATAATCAATTCAATCCAAAAGCTTAAGATGTTGGGTGATACTACATAATGATTTTATATATCTCAACAGTTATATAATAGTCTCCGTTGTGTAGTTAACACCCACAGATTTTCATCACATATCTCTCGAGTCCTGATATTTAATATGGTATCCAAAGTCTAACAAGATAAACCCAAATTTGTCTCTCAGATGGACCAACTATCCACAGAGTAAAAAATTTTCTAAAAACTATCACGTCCATTAGTTTTTGGCCTCCGTCTTCCTCCAGCAATCGTCTTAGATCCTATCTGACCTCTGTCGCCGTTGATCGATGACTTTTTCAGGGAATTTTTTCAACAACGTACCCACGGTTTTGACTACCGCAACTAGGCGGTTCTTTCTATCAATGGCCCACCCCAAGACTCCTAGCCATTTACCCTCACGCGTGTGACAGACACACGCTTCCAGAACTTGCATCGACGTGTAGAGGTATGTGCCATGTCCCCTCCATGCGCGACTTGGGCAGAGAGGATCGCCCTCTCTTGCTGGTTCCAAATCTGTCTAGATCTGTCCATTTTGACTCTTTTGTAGACTCCACTGGGTCTTTTTCACCTTTATGCTACTCTTCACACTCTTCTTTTCTTCGTTTTTTGTCTTTTTCAGTTGACCCATGGCTAACTCTCCACTTTGTAATGCATCTAAAGGTGCGCTGAAGCCCGAGGCACCAGTCTTCAGCAATTATGTTAATTCTCTATTATGTGTGGACAAGATGAATAGCTCTAATTATGACTCTTGGGCTTCTGATCTCGAGCTTTGGCTATATGGACAAAATTATATTGATTATCTCACCACTAAGGTTGAGCCTATCCCAACATATGAGTGCCTCGATGGAAAAAGGTTGATGTCCAGTTACGCATCATCATCACCATATCCACCCGTAATTGAAGTAGATCTTTCGTGCTCATGTTACTTGTGAGTTTGTTTGGCGTCAAGCCAAGGCGCTTTGTACCGACGACACTCACGTTCCTTGCATTTTGCTTGTGAATATTCTTAGTCTTTTGTATCTATTCCTATGACTATATGTGAGGCGTTATCTCGTTCCAAATAGCAATAGATTATGATTGACGAGATGTGTACACTTCAAAGTAGTGATACTTGGGATATGGTTCCCTTTTCCTCTGAAAATCTATTGTTGGCTGCAGATCGATATACACAAGGTCAGTCTTGATGGTCAGGTGGACCGTCTCAAGGCCTAATCGGTGGCCAAGAGCTACACTAAAATGTTTGGCATAGATTATGGCAACACATTCTCTTTAGTGGCAAAAATGACCAATGTTCTCCTCTTTCTTGCTATGGTTGTTATTCGTCACTCTTTTGTATTAGCTGGATATCTAGAAGCTTTCCTCAATGGTGATCTTGGGGAAGTTTATATGGAGCAACCTCCTAGGTTTGTTGCTTAGAAGGAGTCTAGCCTAATATGTTGTCTTCACAAGTCCCGGTATGGTCTCAAGCAGTCTCGACAGGCTTGGTTTAGAAGATTTAGTATCGTTGTACAACTGTAACAATTTGGCATGACTCGGAGTGAGGCTGATAACTTAGTATTTTATCGCCACTCTATTTCTGGATCTATTTATTTGGTGGTGTATGTTAACGATATTGTCATTATAGGTAATGATCATCGTGGCATAACTCAAGTAAAACATCTTTGCCATCATTTTCAAACAAAGGACCTTAGAAGACTCCAGTATTTTTTAGGGATAGAGGTGGCTCAATCCAAATATGATATTGTGATATCCCAGAGGAAATATGTTATGGACATTTTTGAGAAGACAAATCTATTAAATGCTAAGCCAGTCGACACTCTTATGGATCCAAATGTAAAAGCTTCTACCTAATCAGGGGCTATCATTCTCAGATCAAAAAAGGTATAGAAGATTAGTTGGGAAGCTGAAATATCTCTCTCTCACTCGACCAGACATCTCTTTTGCAGTCAATTGAGTAAGTCAGTTTTTTAATTCTCATTATCAAGATAACTGAAATGCATTGATTCTTATTCTCAAATACTTCAAGACAACTCCAGGAAAAGATCTCTATGGAAACAAAGGTCATACCATGGCTGTGGCATACTCATATACTGGTTGGGCAGGTTACCCGACTAATAGGAGATCCATCTCTGAATATTGTGTATTTGTTAAAGATAACCTGATTATCTGGAAAAGCAAGAAATAGAGTGTGGTTGCTAGATTGAGTGTTGAAGTAGAATATCGTTCAATGGCTATAGTCGTTTGTGAACTCATCTACCTAAAATAACTACTTAAGGAACTTAAGTTTGGAGATATTGGACCAGCATCTCTCGTTTGCAATAATCAAGCTGCTTTGTATATAGCTTCCAATCTAGTGTTTCATGAAAAGACCAAGCACATTGAGATTCATCAGAGAAAATGTCCTCTCGGGAGATATCGTCACCAATTTTGTTAACTCAAATAATCAACTAGTTGATGTTTCACTAAGTCTTTGAGAGGGCCTGGATAAATCACATATATAACAAGGTTGGAGCATATGATCTATATGCTCCAGCTTTAGGGGAGAGTGTTGTAAATAGAATTGTATAGACTAGTTCATTCCCTCATTATGTGTATCTCTTTGTTGTATGGTTAACACAAATTTACATCACATACATCTCGTTCCTAATATTTAACATTGTAAATAATGTTAAATATCACAAACCTCACCTAATTGTTAGATGAGGCTACATCAATGATTTTTTTATTACATTTATATAATGCGTCCCTTTCACAAAAAAGTTTATTAGACTTGAAAGTAGACAATGCATAGGTCCACCTACCTATGCTTAGAAACTCTACAATATTAATTATTTATTAATAGAATGAGGGGTGTAAGGATGGAACTCGTAACTACTTGATCGCACCACGTGATTATAAAGGCTCTGATATTATGTAAAGAATGGACCTATGCTTAGATTATGTAAGGTGGACCTATGCTTAGAAACTCTACAATATTAATTATTTATTAATAGAATTAGGGGTGTAAGGATGGAACTCGTAGCTACTTGATCGCACCACGTGATTATAAAGGCTCTGATATTATGTAAAGAGTGAATTCAATCCAAAAGTTTAAATTGTTAGGTAAGGATACATCAATAATTTTTATATTTTATTTCTCTAACAAACATGTTGAAATATTCCATGAAAAATATAATTGTGGTATTATATTTGCAGGTGCAACAACTCATCCAGGATGCAATCGATCCGGAGCGTTTATGCCAAATGTTTCCCGGTTGGGGAGCTTGGTTATAATGAGCCGTCCATATGTTATGTAAGGAAATATTTTATATGGTCCAGGATCACTGAATCTTTTGGTACTCTCTCTCATAATATTAATTTTTCTTTCCCTTTTTATCTTTGTTATTTTCTCTTTTTTCGATTTTACTCTCCTATTTATATTAAGGGACCACCTAAAAAATGGTAGTTCCGGTTCGTATTAAATAATCTCGTTCTATAAGTATTGGGCTACGTCTATATCGTCATAACTCTAGCAGTTAAACGATTGCAAATATATTATTAAATTATATGCAATGGATATTTCTTTCAATTTTGTACTTCAATAAGAAAATCAAAATCCAGAAAAAAAATTTAAAAAAATACAATCACTATTTTTGTTGTGATTAATTTTGAAAAATATTATCTACATCTGTCGGTTCCAGAGTATACTAATCCTCTGTTAGTTGTTTAAGCGCGTCATTTAGGCCCTGCTCCTTCATTTTATATTACCAACTCTTAATATATAGATACCTATCTCTTTAATTAGGTATATGCATTTAAAATAACTCTTCCTATCTAAGCCACGGTCCCATGTATCAATATCTTCACAAATATACATGGCTCCAATTGACAACGAAATGGATTCTATGATTTACTCTAACATCAAACAAACCGGTTTCTATACTGTATAGAATTTGAAGTAAACATGTTTACTAACAATAGACACAGTAAAACAAACTAATAAGAAAGAAAGCATGCAAGACGACAAGACTCACGTCTACTAAACTTGCAATCCTTTCTGTACGATTGCAATGTGTAGTTCTTCTACTCTTTCCTCTATTCTAGTATGGTTAGCTGAACCCTATTGTAAGGTGAACTATTGGGGAATATTTTATCTGCTCCAAGACCATCCAATGACTAAAAAATTGGGTCGAACAATGAACCGAATTGAACCGCCCTAAAAAATAACCGGTTTTTAAAAATTATTTGATGAACTGAACCAGTTTTTAAAGAATCGGTTCATGAACCGAACTGGTGTTTAAAACCGGTTTAAAAATCGAACCGTTTTCGAACCATTTTCAAACCGAACCAAATTAATTTTTATAATTTTTTTTAAAATTTTTTTTTTCTTTTTAGAAGAGGGTCGACCCGAACTGATTCCGAACCGAACCAGTTTTGAACCGAACCATTTAAACTAAATCGGTTCGGTTTTTTAAAAAATCTGGTTCGATTCGACACATGCACATTCCTAACTATATATTCTCTGCCACTTCATCTATTTCCCTATTGCAGCTTGATTTGGAGAATCAAATTGATATAATTTAAGTAGGTGATGTTCATATGAATCGTAGAGCTGGATATAATTTAAGTAGGTGATCTTCATATGAATCGTAGAGGTGGATATTAGATTTTAGGGAAAAAAGTTTCCGATGTTACTTTAGAGAACTTTATCTAATGTTCATCGAAATGACGTCGTTTTGGGTTGAAAAATTAAAAAATTAGAATGATAAAGACTATTATAACCCTGAAATAAATTAAAATTACAAAAAGACCATGATTTCCGTCCCAAAACGACGTCGTTTTGATGAACATTAGATAAAGTTATCTAAAGTAACATCATAAAAAACAAGCCCTAGATTTTATTTGCTAATGGTTTCAGGTTCATAGTATTCGTATAACTCCATATCTGAGTCAAAAGGTGAACCTATGCCATGATTTTCAGCGTAAGGTCCATGGCTCTATGTTCCAAGCGATTTTAAATATCGACTAGGCAAATTAACCCCTTGAGATCAAGTAAAAGTAATAAATATGTGATAATTTATTTATATTATGATCTAAAAAAAGAGGAGGGATATTCTTACTACCAAAATTTTCTACTACCAACTTACTACCTATCTAATCATCATTGGATCAACATTTTCTCTTTTTTCAAAAACTTTTTAAAATTCTCTCTCTTTGATTCAATGGTGATTAGATAGGTAGTAAGTTAGTAGTAGAAAATTTTGGTAGTAAGAATATCATCCCTCCTAAAAAAATAGAATATCATAAGATCACCATGTATTATCCAAAAAAATGATTGCTTTGAATTCCTGGGTAACAGAATTCCGTAACTTTATGATTATCATTCGAGGATCTAATTTTTTTATGATAAAATAATTAAGGGATTAGACTTTTTATTTATTATTCCTAATTAAAGAGAGAGTTTTTTAATTTATTAAAATTTGTTGAAAAGACAAAAATGTGTAACTTAATGTATCAAAATATTTGAGTATTATTAGCATATGAATAAGAAACTTAATAAAATGACTAGAGGTGTTAATTTGGGTTGGCTCAGCCCATTCAAACTACTCAGTTGTAGGGGGTGGCCTAAATGCATATCAGTCCGCAGAGAGCCCAATTGAAAAGCATTTTATTTTATTCGGCCTACTCAATTGTTGGTTCAACCCAGTCTTGCATTTACTTTATTATTTATACAATTAGAGTCCAAATTTAACTAATTAATTTGTATTAAAAAGTTTAAATTGTTTTACATGAAAAGATCTAAAAGTAGTTGTCACTTAAAATAAATAAAAGTTTGTCTAAAATATCATTTAGATAAACTTAACAAAATAATTATAATAGTTAATTATGATATTTTCAAGCTTGCCTACTTCAATTTGAACTAAATCGTACTAGGTTAATTTAGGGAGAATTGATTATGGTATTATCTTGTTGAATAAAAAATGTCTAAATATAAGGAGGATTAAAAAATTTATTAAAATGTCACGGCACCAAACTCGCTACATCTGTCAGCGAATTTGGTTAATGCCACGTGACACCTTAAAAGAGGCCACAAAACTCGTTACTAATTGTATCAAGTTAAGTGGTCAAATTCCTAATCTGATCTCTGTTATTCAATGACAAATGGAGGAAAGAGATTTTTTTTAAAATAACACGGAGTACACCCATTTTTCAAAATTAGCAAAAATGTATATCATTTTAGTCCAAGTCTTTTTTAGTATTTTCTTCTAAGTCCTGAGAGTTTTCTAATTTGGGGAGGGGTGTATGTACACATATGGTATTGAAACCCTAAACCCCAAAAATGTAGAACTCATTTTAAAATTTTTTATATTTTTATTTGCTAATATACTCTTTTACAATGACATCAAATAGTGTGAGAAAAGAGAAGCTGATAAACCTATAGTTTTTCATGTTTTTAAGGCTAATTTTACATGGATTACATGGTCAAAAGCATGATTGATTAAGTTTTACAGTGAAAACCATGAAAGTTAGAATTTGATCTAACAAGTTTTGTAATTGTTGATTTTGAAGGCAAATTGATAAGAAGTTGAGCAAAAACAGAACAAGGGACTTGGAGATAAGAATGGAATATCAGAGAAGCCTGGAAATACATCCAAGAAGCTAAATTTTATCTCCTACATATACATAAAGATATGTGTGAGCCGTATGATCCCACCTACTTTTATATGTACGTAGAAAATAAAATTATCTCTGACAAAATAAGATACTTTAAACTGGTTAATAAACTTTACTTTCCTTTATATTGCCTCTGTCATTGAGCTTGGGATTCATATGTCGTTCACCTATGACATTTGGGGCTTCCTATTCAAACCGTTCGTTATATGAGACACTGTTGTAAAACCCGGCCCGACCCGGTCGGGTCGACTCGGAATCCGGCGAATCGATCACCGGACCGATTCGAGTCAATTATTGGACCGGTCATGTATCGGACCCGATCAAAATCCAGTGACCCGGTCGGGTCATGCATTTAAAAAAAAAACCAAAAAACCAAAATTGTTTCATCTTGTCAAAAAAAAAAAAATGAACTCATTTTAATAACTTTTTATAATTTTATTTGCTAGTATACTCTTTTACAATGACATCAAATTTCAACTTCCAATACTAAAGCAATTTGCGGAATAATAAATTAAGAGAATGTGACATATGCCATTTTAATATAGATGAATACGAAAAATATGAGTTCAATGTCATTAAGAGGTATATTTATGGGGATTCTGAGTTGCAATTTAAATTGATATAGTAATAGCGTGCATTTTTATTTATTTACGCTTCATGTTTTTTAGCTTATTTAGTGAAACTTGTTAAATTCATTTTAGATATGGAGAATATAATTAAATTTATATGTTAATATATATATATATATATATTTATATATATATATATATATATATATATCTGGGTAAACCGGTCTGACTAGTAACCTATCGGTCCGACCAGTAATCCAGTACCCCAATCAGATCGATCTCCGGATCAGATTTAATAACACTGATATGAGATATTCTTGTCCAAATGGCAGGGTTGGATCTCACTGCTAGGGGTGTGCAAAATAACCAAAAAACTGAACCGAACCATGAACCAAAATGAACTGCACTTAAAATAATCGATTTTTAATTCATGAAACGAACCGGTTTTTAAAGAATCAGCTCATGAACCAAATCGATTTTTAGAACCAGTTTAAGAACCGAACCGTTTCCGAACTGAACCGAACTGTTTGCGAACCGAACCAAATTGATTTTTATAACTTTAATTTTTAAATTTTTAAATTTTTTCTTTTCAAAATAGGGTCGACCCGAACCGATTCTGAACCGTACCAACCGAATCGAATCACTTCCGGACCGAAACGAACCATTTTTGAACCGAACCATTTAAATCAATTCAGTTCGATTTTTTAAAAAATTCAGTTCAGTTCGACCCATACACATCCTTACTCAGTGCAAGGTGCACAGTACAGTAAATGTTTTGAACTTTTCTTGAAATCTACAAGAATTTTAAGAATGAGTATTTCAAGGCAATGGTACTCCATTCTTTAACCAATATTGGAATCAGACCATCCATAATGCTTCTAATGTAAAAATGAAAAATATTACTCTCCTTTTACATAAGATATATTCTCTTATATTCTTTCATTTCGATTTTCGCACTCCACCTTTTTTTTCTTTTTTCTTGTAATGGTGGGACCCACCCATTTTCTCTCTACAACATAAAATAATTATCTTATATAAAAGGAGATTAATAAAACCCTGAAAAAATTTATACTACATATGCCACTGTGGTTGTTCAATTAAAAATTTGACATTTGGCTTTAAACAAAGGGAAAAATAAATATTATATTGTAGGAAAGTTTTTAGGTCATGTCATAGAGACAATCAATTGTGGGATCTATTATTTTTAAAATAAAGAAAAGTAAAAGAATTAATGAGCTCACTTTTATGTTTGTGTAGGAAAATTATTTGTGTCATATAAAAGAAGAAAAATATTATCCTTAAACAATTTTTTATTTCTTTTATCAACTTTCTCTCTCTCTTACCCCTATGCCACACTTAATGTTATGTGTTTCACGAACAATAAATATGCGGAACAGTGACCATTGTGCCACTGTTCCCACACAAATTTACCTAAATGCCACGTTTTTGAACTATTTTTCCAAACTGCCACGCATGCGAGGTCGCTTCTGACGCAGACGAACTATGCATGATGACGTGTCAGGAAACTAGTGGTATCAGAGGTCGCTCCTGACACAAGCGTTTTTTATTAAGTTCGCCTGTATGCCAGGCGACCTCTATTTTTTTTTAATTTGATACTTGTTATCCACTAAAAATGTGACACGTCAGCAAACCGAGTTCGCCTGTGTCAGAAGCGAACTTGCCCCCGTGGCAGATTGGGAAATAAGACTATTCGCGTGACATTTAGGTAAAAGATTGGTGAACAGTGACATTTTGGTCACTTACCCTAAATATGCTCTCGCTCCTAAGACAATCGTTTGAAGATTGAAACGTCCAAATTGAATGTGAATGATGCGAAAACCGAGAATTTTTCTCATAGACCGGGCTAATAAGATTCCTCAACCATGTGAATGATTTTAAAACAAATCAGCCAATTTCCGTGTAGCTAAGTGAACAAAGTGAGGGTGTTTTGTGACACAATGGTATATGTAGAAACTCTATAAGATGTTAACACCACAAAGCACAAGGAATTAATTGAAATAATTAAAAGTAAAAAGTTGTAATTTAAAACATCATCAAAGTTAAAGAGGTAATTTGCATTTTAACCCAAAAAATATCCCAAAGCCAAAATAGGTTAGAAGTACAGTTCCATCCGGTGTTTTAAAACCCAGCTCGGACTGGCCGGGTCGACGCAGGACTCGGTGACCCGGTGGGTTCCCCGGTCCGAGCGGATAGTTGGACTGTTTCTGTAGTCAATCCGGATTGGACCGGTTGACCCGGCCGAAACCCGGCGACACGGGTTAGACCGGTTATTCCTTTTTTTTGTAAATTTTTTTTTGATGATAAGAACTCTTGAATTAAATCATAATCATATTTTATGATGAATATGATTAAAATGTAGGTGAAAATAATAAGGCATTATAGATTAGTGCAGTTCGTTTATGTAATTTAGTTGCATCTTATAATAATCTCATGAAGGTAAGTGGTGATAAACACTGATGGTCTCATGATCTCATCTCAACGGTGGAGACTTTTTTCTTAGTTTATATTTCATGCATACTATTTGTTATCATGATAACGGTGATACTTTTTTCTTAGTGTATATTTCATGCATACTATTTGTTATCATGATTTAATTTATCCATATCATGTCAAGCACAAAAGCTGCGTTTAACTTATATTGCAATTTTAATCCAATATTAGGATATGGTCTAGAGTTAGAAGCTTAAAAATATATAATATTTGCTATCATTGAAAATCAGTTTGTTTTTTGAAGCTCATTGATAGTTTTCTTATGTGAATATTTATTAATATAAGTAATATTTTTATATTTTTATATTTTTAACATGTAAACAGTAAATCCGGTTCAACCCGGTTGAACCCGTGACCAAATGACCTAGTACCTCGACCGGTTCGATGATCGGTCCGAGTTTTAAAACACTAGTTCCACCCCCCGCATATCATTTCTCCCCTACCAATTCATTTGGGCCGTTTGTTAGAAGGGTTTTTTTAGGATTCCCGGGAAACTGAGAGTGGTAATCTTATTTCTCCACGTTTGGTACAAGATTTTTAAAATTTTTCCAGGAATCCGATTTTCCCAGGATTTTATTTTGTGTGTAAATTTTTTTGAAAAAACTATCGAGGAATACCATTCAAAAGGTGGTATTTTAGGATTTCTATGGCAAGGAAAAATTTAATACAACTAAACATAGCATCAAGAAAATTAACTCAATATTCCCGGGAATATGTTAGTCTATCAAACGATTTTTTGATAACATTCATAGAAAACTCATTTTCTCATCAAATTCCTAGAAATCGTGATTCTCGGATAAAAAAACATTTCTCCTCTACCAAACGCCCCTTAAAGTTTCATTTAATCTCATATTGTATAAAAGAATATATCTTATGTTGTAGATATACACATGTGGTGAGATCCATTATTTATAAAATAAAAATAAAAATAAATGTCACTATATTCATGAATCTATAAGAAATAAAACTACTCTTATGTTAGATAAGAATAATTTTTCCCTTCGTTTAAAGCAACTAAATAAAATAAGGGAAAAATGTTAGTCTTTTTACATGACACAACTTATGTCACTTCACTCTCACAAAGAGGTGGGACCCACACCTTTATTATTTTTGCTCCACTCTCTCCCTCTTTATCTATCTCTTTCTCTCACTTAAAATGACACAACTTTACCTCATTTAAAATAATACACATTTATTCCTATAAAATAATACCACAAAAAAAAAAAAACTAAATAAAATAATAGTTTTAGCCTAAGGCATGGATGAGAAGGACTCATCGACATGAGATGACACTGACATATGTGATATGTGTAGAAAAGCAGGGTTGTAAAAGTAAAGGGCACTATCGTCTATGAAACCCATCAATCCAATGTCCAAAATCTACAGGCAAGTCTTCTCCAAAACCAGCAGCGCCACACTCTCCACTCTGTGCACCGCCCATCGCAAACTCCCATTCCATTTCATATTCAAAATCAAAATACATAACATTATTTCCCATTTGGTTTCCGTTCCCAGTTTTCTTTTCCCCTTGTATCTTTTTTTTATTTATTTTTTTAACAACACTCTCACTTCTATGGAACAGTGACCATTGTGCCACTGTTCCCGTTCTTTATTACCGGAATGCCACGCGACCGGACTTATTTCCCAAACTGCCACGCAGGGTAGTTCGCCCCCGTCAGCAGCGACCTTGGTGGGCTGATTTGTCAGCCATTTGGTGGTTGACAAGTTCGCTGGCGTCAGCAGCGAACTAGGTAGCATTTAATGCTGACAGACAGGTGGAGTTCGCTGACCACCCAGGCGAACTAGGTGCCAAGTGGCAGCATCAGACCTAGTTCGCCTGACACAGGGGCGAACTTGATTCCACGTGGCAGCCCCCCCCCTAGTTCGCCTGACACAGGGGCGAACTAGGTGACACATGGCAGTCCCCCAACTAGTTCGCTGCCTTGGTAAGCGAACTATATGCCGACAGTTACAGGTCGTTGGCCCAGGCAGCGAACTTATGTTTATTTAAACAACCCCACTCCCTCTCCGAAAAAAGTCATTCTCTTCGGTTTACATAAAAGGAAGTTTCTATTTTTGTTTATAAAGTTTTTGTATTTCAGTTCAAAATGAGTGAAAATAACAATGATGTAATATGCCTTTTATATTACAATGGAAGAAGATATTTTGGACCGAACGGTCAAGTGTTTGAAGGAGATACAAAGATCTTCCGCATGAGCCCGCGTTGCAAATATACTGAGCTCAAGAAACTAATATACAAGAAGTTGAGATTACAACGAGGTCAATCACTGTCTCGACTGATTGCAAGATGTGCTTCTGGTAACCCCGTGCAATGGGTTGCTGTGGATGTGGTTGAGGATGAAGATGTGTCACTAGTGGTTGATGCATTTCGACAGCATGGAGAGTCCTCACACATCGAGTTATATGCGGAACTAAACACCGGTGGAGAGGCAAGTACTCAAAATTTTATCCCTACCAGTTACTTGATAGACATTAATAGGGAGCCGGAAGAAAATCCCGAAGATATGAATGTGTCACTCCCAATAACACAACCCTTAGATGTGACTCAAGGCGATGAGTATGATCCGACATGGCCGGATACTGATAGTTCGGAGGAGGAGGTTGATGAAGGTCTAGTCCCAGGGGACAGTGACTCTTCGGATACAGACGTTGATGGTGATTTTGAGTTTGAAACGTCCACTGCTTTGGTTGAATCGGTTCCATCACCGGGTATTGTTGGTGCGCATGACCCACCACCTGCTGCAGGTTGGTTGCTTAGTTTACTGTTTGAGTTTTAAGGTAGTTTACTTATAGATTTTTATTATATAAATTATGTATTAACAATATTCGAAACGTGTGTTAAACAGGAGAGGATAATGTTCCATTTTGGTCGCAAATACCACATTACACAAACATTAACTGGGCACACCCTGATCAAGAGTGTGATGACATGCAGGGGGCACAAGTACCAAATTGGGAAATGGGTCAAGCGCTTTATAAGGACCAGGAATTTGAAAGCAAGCAGGATGTACAAATGTCCATAAAAAAATATTGTATGGCAAATAATCGCACAACTGTTGTCTTAAAAAGTGACACGAAAAGGCTGATTATGATTTGTCAAAATCATAATGATGGTTGTCCGTGGAGGATGCGGGCATATCAGAAAAAAGGCGGTAATGAATGGATAATAGGCGTATGGAACAACATCCATACATGTGTTAGTCAAACACTTTCACAAGATCACAAACAACTTAACTCTAGTTACATTTGTGAATTGATCATCGGTAAGTCAACCATATGCTCTATGTTTAAATGAATACCATATTTGTAACGCTAATACACTGTTGTTTGTTAAACTGCAGAAATGATACGTGAAGAGCCTAGTGTGAAAATTGGCTTAATACAGGAGAGGATTGCATCAAATCTAGGATTTCATATCTCATACAGAAAGGCATGGAAAGCAAAGCAGAAGGCAATTGTCAGGGTATTTGGGGATTGGGATGAATCATACGCATTTCTACCCAGATGGTTGGATTATATGTTACTATTTTCTCCAGGGTCTGCTTATAAACTGGATGTGAATGAACATAGAATTGATGGTCGGCTCGATGGATCACACAAGGTGTTCAAAAGGGTTTTTTGGACATTCAAACAATGTTGTGATGCATTTAATTATTGCAAGCCTGTGCTCCAAATCGATGGGACACATTTGTATGGAAAATATCGTGGAACGCTAATGATTGCTACAGCTGTGGACGGTAACAATTACATCCTGCCTGTTGCGTTTGCCGTTGTTAGTTGTGAGAATATTGACAATTGGTCATGGTTTTTGGCCATGTTACGGATCCATGTGACTCAGAAAAATGGAATATGTCTTATTTCTGATCGACATGCAGGGATATTGGCGGCTGTGAATAATGAAAACTTAGGGTGGCAACCACCCCGAGGGTACCATGTTTTTTGCCTGAGACATCTGGCAAGTAATTTCAATCATAAGTTCAAAAACATCATGTTGAAAAAGCAGTTAAAGAAGTTAGGTATGTTCGTTACTAGATTATTTGTTGTTAGTTGGAATCATCGTACGACTCCAATGTCATTATTGTTTACCAATTATATGTTGTTGTGCACAGGTTACACTACATCGCGATTGGACTTTGACGCTGGTTTGGAAAAATTCAAAGAATCAAGCCCACAAATTGCAGCATGGATTGATCGAGTTCCGAAGGAAAAATGGAGTATATCATATGATGCTGAAGGAAGGCGATTTGGCCACATGACTACAAACTTGTCAGAGTGTGTTAACAAGGTTCTCAAAGGTGCCAGAAATTTACCAATCACGTCTTTGGTGCGCATCACGTACGCTAGGCTAAATGAATATTTTTTGACCCACGGGCAGGAGGCTCGGGAAGAGATGGACAAAGGTAATCGTTTCGCCAAAGTGTTCTGGGTTGAATACGTTAAAAACCAAGAAAATGCAGCAAGACACTTTGTTACTTCTTATGACAGACAAAAAACACGATTTGAAGTGCAAGAGTCTTACAATCAAAGAACTCATAGAGGCGGAAAGAAATGGTGGGTTTCATTAGCTGATCGGGCATGTCAGTGTGGTGAGTTTACTGCTTTTAGGTACCCATGTAGTCATGTGATTGCTGCATGCAAATCAGAAAATCATGACCCCTTACAATACATTCATCCTGCATACAGTGCATCATATCAATGTCAGGTATATTCTGGTCAATGGTATCCAATTGGTAATGAAGATTTTATCCCACCCAGTCAAGGCCCAACCATTCTCCCGGATGTGTCCCTTAGACGTACAAAAGGGAAGCCGCGAAGTACACGCATCCGTAACGAAATGGATGAGCGTGAGGGTGTGAGTTCGCAGATAAGATGTGGTTATTGTAGGGTTGTTGGTCATGACAGACGGCGTTGTCCATCTCGCCTGCAAAGCACATAATTTTGGTGTAAAAGTAAGTAGTTGAAACGTTGCAACCGCTCTTCTGCTTGGATATTTTTCATTACGCCTACTTTAATTTTATTTCCTTTTCGTTAGTTCTGTTTTTTGTGATTATAATATGTTTATTAATATCATCATTGTGTGCTTACGTTGTGATTTTAATATGTTTATTAATATAATCATATGACAACAAGATTAACATAAAAGTTAGCAAATACAAATAAAAAAAAATCCACCATTTAATTACAAAAATACCACCAAGTATTGCTGAAAAGGACAGTAATTACATATGAAGCAGTGCTAAAACAACATTAAGATTATAAATACAATGAATGACTACTGTTGCCTCCTCCCATGATATTTGGCACAACGTGCCTGGTTATGCTCATATGGTGATAACAAACACCGCTCTCTGGCCTGTCTATCTGGGTTACGCCTAATCTCGCCTCCATCGTCTCCAGGGACTGCAACAGCTGCATCCGACGGTGCGTCTCCATGCACATCATCGCCTAAACTGCCAACATCCTCATGTGAAAGCACACCTGCATGACCAGAATAGGGTGACTGAAGGAAGTCAGTCGAAAATGCATGCGGTGTGGCCATGACGGCTGGAGAGTCAAATGTCGGTATGTAATCCTGTGTGAACTCATCCAGGCCTGGCTGAGGCTGCGAACTCGACTGTCCTGCAAACTGGGTCTGCTCATGTGCAGATGGCTCAGCATGCGGATATGATGGCTGACTGAAGTGTGGCTGATATGCAGGGTACGGGTGCGACATTGCTGAAAACCAAGGGTACCCGTACTGCGACGAAGGGACATTAGGCTGAGACGGACCGCCTGCAGGAGGCCACCAATACGGCTGGGAAGGACCACCTGATGGGTACGCCGGTGCGTAAAACTGGCCAGGTGGACGGTGTGGAAGAGACTGCACAAGCACAGGCCTATCGGCAATAGCTGGAGACTGATGATGAAGTGGCAATCCCTCATGGCGCGCACGCTGGCTAACACGGGGATGTCGAGGCGGCTCCACTGTCTGCACCACGACCGGAGGAGGTGCATGCTCTCCAGGCTCTGTCAGTCTACCAAACTCGTCGAACGCAGACATCATCTGGAGAGTCTCGTCGTAGATCTGACGGTAGGAGAATGCACCTTGCGCCTCTTCCGATGCCATGTGCAGCACTGTCTCCATGCGATCACTCTGCGCAGTGAATATAATGTTAAAAGTATGATGTTATTGAAGAAAATATAAATAAAATTTATCATAATAGTGATGAAACGATGTAAAATTAACATACCACATGCGCACGAGTGGCCGATCTCTGCATCATCCATCTACGTGTATGCTGAAAATACCACTGCATATATGTGCTGTTGATGGATAGATGGCCGTGTCCCTCCAAGGGCACTAGACCCTGCACAACAAGGGCATGTCTAGAATGCCACTGCGCAATATATAGTCCATGTCGCTCCCGCCAGTCTACGTCGCCTTTACCAGTCAGGGTGATAGTCAGCAGCTCCGAACTCATGAACGGATGGTTGGGTATTGGCTGTTGATAATGAAATTGCCTCAGCACTCTATCTGGCTGCTGGTAGACAACAACCTGGTAATGTATGAGTGGGCATACAGCTAACCATCTGCGTGACTCCTCCTCCGACGGCTGATGTTCAGGGTATCCGTCGTATGGACACCACCGTATACTGCGTATAGGCATGACGTCCATATGATGACGATAGCGTCTAATATGTGTAAACCGACGTCGTATCGACGTAAAGCTATTAAACCTGCAAAATAACAACGCATTATTTAGCTACTAATCAAACAGGCAACAAAATCTTAATAATTTTTTTAATTTTGACATGACAAATACCTTGCGCCGAAAATAACAGGCAGGTTAGGGATCGGAGGGAGTGCGGGTGAGATAGTAGGGAAACGTGTCCATGCCCACAACTGTAGTAACAGGGCACAGCCCCCCATGTCCGATCGTCCTGGGTCAGTAGCCTTGCACAGCTCCCTGTACAAAGTTGCCAAGACAGCGGAACCCCAGGAATACGTCCCCGTCCTATGAAAATCATCCAAGAATAGGAGATATCGCGCATGCACGAAGCTAGATGCAGTCTCCGTGAAAAGGCAACCACCGATGATGCGCAATATCAATGCACGAGTGTATCTCATGCGGCTAACTTCATCGTTAGACCATTGCTCCCAGTTTAAATACTGCTCCTTCAAAAATATCAGCGAAAGTTGGTTCTTATACAAGTCGCGCTGACGATGGGGCGTCACGCCCAATAAATCTGTAACCATCTGCGGATATGGATGACCTCCGACGCGGCCAGAGACGACCTCTCCATCTGTTGGCAATCCAAGGAGATGGTGGACATCCTCTAAAGTAATTGTAACCTCGCCCATGCTCATGTGGAATGTGCGCGTCTCAGGACGCCATCTCTCCACAAGGGCCGAAATAGTGGGTGATCAGCTGAAAATACAAAGGTATATTACATTTTATCACAATTTATTAACTATACAAGATGTATGTATTTTTATTATCTACTGTACGTATCACTAACCTCCTGGTTGCGCATACGCGCAAGCTGATAAAATCCTGCTTGCTGAAGATAAGGATGAATCTCCTCAGGTATATTCAGATGGTCCCACGTACCACCGTGTCTAACGTTTAGGACACGATCATCTGCATTTTCATCACCAGATTGGTTCCATACATGCGTTGATATGTGTTTTTCCTGTAACGTCAGCAGCGATGGCACCAATGGACCAGGTTGAATGGCTGTCGTCTGCTGCGGCTGTGGTTGCTCCATGAATCTATTTACAATTAATAAATAGAAAAATTATTAAAAAAATATTTAAATTATCAAGTTTAATTAATTATTCCATAATCCATAATGAATTAAATATTACATACTACAAAATAAAAAATTCAAGTTTCATGTCATTATTAAAATATTAAACTAATTAAAGTAATATAACATAATTAAAAACTAACATTATTTTTTATGCAATTACTAAACTACTAATATTAGACAAATTTAAATAATAAAATAAATAAAATGTCATCTAACCTAATGTGTGATAAAATTAATCCTACAAATATTCCTAAACCCTAAATCATATTAATAAATAATGCATAAAAAATAATTTATTACATTATTAATTAAACTAAATTTTATTTAACTACTACCATTAAAATGTAATTACTAAGGTACAAATATTCCTCTAATTAAAGTAATATAACATAATTAAAAACTAACATTATTTTTTATGCAATTACTAAACTACTAATATTAGACAAATTTAAATAATAAAATAAATAAAATGTCATCTAACCTAATGTGTGATAAAATTAATCCTACAAATATTCCTAAACCCTAAATCATATTTCATAAATAATGCATAAAAAATAATTTATTACATTATTAATTAAACTAAATTTTATTTAACTACTACCATTAAAATGTAATTACTAAGGTACAAATATTCCTCTAATTAAAGTAATATAACATAATTAAAAACTAACATTATTTTTTATGCAATTACTAAACTACTAATATTAGACAAATTTAAATAATAAAATAAATAAAATGTCATCTAACCTAATGTGTGATAAAATTAATCCTACAAATATTCCTAAACCCTAAATCATATTAATAAATAATGCATAAAAAATAATTTATTACATTATTAATTAAACTAAATTTTATTTAACTACTACCATTAAAATGTAATTACTAAGGTACAAATATTCCTCTAATTAAAGTAATATAACATAATTAAAAACTAACATTATTTTTTATGCAATTACTAAACTACTAATATTAGACAAATTTAAATAATAAAATAAATAAAATGTCATCTAACCTAATGTGTGATAAAATTAATCCTACAAATATTCCTAAACCCTAAATCATATTAATAAATAATGCATAAAAAATAATTTATTACATTATTAATTAAACTAAATTTTATTTAACTACTACCATTAAAATGTAATTACTAAGGTACAAATATTCCTCTAATTAAAGTAATATAACATAATTAAAAACTAACATTATTTTTTATGCAATTACTAAACTACTAATATTAGACAAATTTAAATAATAAAATAAATAAAATGTCATCTAACCTAATGTGTGATAAAATTATTCCTACAAATATTCCTAAACCCTAAATCATATTAATAAAGTATAAATATTAAACTAATTGAAATAACATAACAATTAATATGTCATCTAACTTAATGTATTATGCTAAATATAATATAAATTAAAGCAA
>JAVKPL010014871.1:0-94765 GCA_032173675.1 Gastrolobium villosum | reverse complement strand
CTTCACTGGGGAATTTAGAGAGGCAAGCCTGCTTTAACTAATTGTGCGAATTCATAGTAGTTTTTATATATTTGCTTTACTTCCCTTTAGTTTGTTATTTTGCTTCATTTTGTATTTCTCTTTATTATTTTGCAATTTTTTTTATTTTTTTATTTTTTTTATTTATTTATTTATTCTTGTTGCTTATATCTTGATATATGTGTGAATGATGTGATGATTGGCTTCCACTTTAGAATATGGAACTTTTGTGTTATTATTTGCTTGCTCTCAATTGTTTTGCTGATTGGGTTACACACAACACCTACACATTCATCACACACGTATGAGTGGGGCCCTATACCCGGGTCTGAGTGCATCTTAAGATAGGAGAGAGGTTGCGTAGTGGTAGCCATTTTGGATGTACATCCTGTTTGGTTATCGCGAAAATCTCAGCTAGAGTGTGACTCTTTCGAAACTAGTCATTTTGGATGTACATCCTATTTGGCTAGCATTTTTATTCTTATTTATTTATTTTATTTTTTTTTTAAATTTAAAAAAGGGTTATCAAAAATATTTTCTTTCGTATCTTGCACCATTTTGGCATTTTCAACATCCCACATTGTATATCATGACTCCTCCAGGGAAGTTTGTTAGTGAAACGTTGAGTTCAGAGTTTGATTGTGAGTATCATTGATAGAGCGTAGCATGGGATCACATCGCAGTAAAGAAACATCGCCTGTGTTGAGAAAGACTTTGCAGCTGAAAGTAAAGAAGCCTGATACAGAAAGTTTGAAGGTCTTGGGTCGAATGCTGAAGAAGACACAACGTCTAACTCTTGTTAGAAAATACGGGGAGATTCTCGAATTATTGGAAGTTGATGTGCAAGTAGATGCGATCACCGCGGTTGCTCAATTTTATGACTCACCTCTGAGATGTTTCACATTTCGAGACTTCCAATTAGCACCTACTTTGGAAGAATTCGAGCAGATTTTGGGTTTGTCTTTGGAAAATTTTGAGAAACCATATCGCTACTTGGGGCATTATCCTTCTACACATGCTATCGCTGATGTTCTCAAAGTTCCTGTTAAAGACTTGCAGGGAAGAAAACAAAACAGAAATGGGATCGATGGATTTTCGAGAAAGTACCTGGAGGAGCACCTTCACCACTTAGCTAGAAAGGAAGATTGGGAAGTTTTCATTGATGTGCTAGCTCTCACCATTTATGGCATTCTCATATTTCCAAATATTGATGAGTTTGTGGACTTCGCGGCTATAGATGTGTTCTTTGCTCGCAAGTTTAGAGGTGAAAATCCTGTTCCGGCCATTCTTGCTGATGTCTACTATACTCTAAATTTCTGTCATGAGAAGAAAGGAAAAAGAATTTTATGTTGTTTATCAATGTTATTCATATGGCTCACTTCCCACCTCTTCAAAAGAGGATACGAGATCTCATACCCCATCACTGAGTTTCAAAGATATCAATTAGGAGTCAAGAGTGGCCGTGAATGGGCTATAATTTTAGCACAATTGGATGAAAAGAGTATTCGATGGTATCCTCGATGGGTTGAGAGAGACTTTCATCTACCAATGTGGGGATTTCCCTAACGTGCCTCTCATGGGTACCAGAGGGTGTATCAATTACAACCCATCCTTGGCGCAACGACAACTCGGTTATCCTATGAGAGAGGCTCCTACGGAGGACATGATAACTCCATTCGTCCTTTATGATATGGGCCCTACACATAATGAGGATCTCAAAAGGGTTCGAAATGCTTGGAATAATGTCATTAGAAAGGGTAAAGAGTTGAAGACTAGAAGTTGTGGAGCCCAAAGTAGCTACCATCAATGGGTTACGGGTCGAGCACAAGATGTTAAACTACCATTCCAAGCTCTGACAGTCACTGCAAATGATGAATCATCAATGCCTACCTCCCACGATAGTGAAGAAGTAAGAGAAATACAAGAAAAACTGATAAGGGTTGAAGAAGAGAAGAAGAAGATAGAAGAAGAGCTTAAGGGAGCCAGACAAAAGTGCGAGGCCTTGGAGCGAGAAAATAAGAGGAAAAATCATACCCTTGAGGAAGCTGATAAAAGAGCAAAAACTGAGGAAAACTATGTGCTAAAAACTAAAGGGTGCCTTCGTGCAGCGAACAAGGAGTTAAGCCTCCGGAGACAGGAAAGAGATGAGGCCATTGATAAAAGCACTCAACTTGAAGAACTACTAAGAAATTGTAGTACAGAGCACAAAGATTCAAAGAGGCAAATGGCAGAGATGAAGCGGCTAATGGAGATGAAAGTTGCAGAATATGCAGACAGACTAAAAAGAGAAAAACAATGTACAGAGAAAGTGATTGCGATGTACCAAGATTCAATTCGGAGGGAGCAAGAAGAAGTACAAAGGCTAACTGATTACATTAGAGGACAAGATGAAACCATCGATGCATATAGGCATGAAGTGGTGTTCTGGATGACTCGCTTTTCCAAATTGGCTGAAATCGCAAATGATGCAATTAAAGACATCCCGAATAAGTTAGGAATGGCAGAGGCACTGGTGAACCCCCTCACTACTCCTGTGGAGATCCACGAATTCATTGAGTATTGTAGGAATTTTATTATGAAAATGAAACAAATTATCTTCAGGCGAATGTAAAAGCAATGTATCCCTCTGAGACGCTTGTACTATGCTATGGTTCTTAATGAAGACATTTTGTTTGCTACCTATTTGTGATCCTGTACTAACATTTAATAGGACCTAGTACTTTCGAACGTGACGTTCCGGGGAACGGTCCTAACAAAAGCGATCAATGATACTCACGCCAAACTCCCACGCATCAACGATTCTCTGACAAACTCGTAACATTAACATTATTACTCATTATAAAATTATTTGTTTTATTAATCTCGTTTGCAGAAATCATATAAGATTCAAACATTGCGCGACCAAAGAAAGGTAATACCAATCAAACCCGAGTTCATAATACCAGATCTCGGACCAAAATGGCAGCAAGCGATCAAGATGGAAGGAACATAAGTCAGGAAGTAGACGAGGTAAGAGATAGAATGAATACAGTGGAAGAATTGTTACGAGCTATGGCAGTGTCCATCAGTATGCTTGGGGCAAATGGGGCCACAGGGAATGCGCAACAGCACTCGACAACTCAGATGGGCGATGCCCAAGGGAATAACGGGATGGGAAATGCAAACGGGCAACCACATATTGGTGAAGGATATCAATCAGTGGAGGATGCCAACGCTGAAGTACATGGACAAGCTGGGCAGAATGGACAGGCAACAGGGACCCAATCTGGGAATGGCCATGTCTCTGATCAGAAGGACAAGTTAAAGGATGGGTGGATGGAGAAGATGGAAGAGAAGATCAAAGCTATTCAAGGTCCTAGTGCTTACGGATCTCTTGGGGTGGAGGAATTATGCTCCACGACGGGCGTGATTATCCCTAAAGATTTCAAGGTCCCAGATTTTTCTAAGTATGATGGAAGTACAAACCCAATCATCCACCTGAAGACATATTGCACGAAAATGGCAATATGGTCCAAGGATGAGAATTTCCTTGTTAGTTTCTTCCATGAGAGTTTGGCTGGTCCTGCATTAGAGTGGTACATCCAGATGAATCATTCTAAAATTGGTTGTTGGAAAGACTTGGCAGATGCATTCATGAACCAATATCGATTCAATTTAGATACTGCCCCAACTAGAGAACAATTGGCAGCTCTGCAAAAGGAGAACAAAGAGACCTTTAAGCAATATGCCCAAAGATGGAGAGCTCTTGCTGCACAAGTCCAACCTCCGCTGACACTATCCGAGATGTGTTCATATTTCCTAGGGACTTTAGGAGCTCCGTATGTTGGGTCAATGGCCGGTGCTGCGTATCGGGATTTTGCTGATCTCATAGCTGCAGGTGAAAGAATTGAAATTTTAGCCAAAGCTGGGAAGTTGCCAATGGAATATAGACAGAGTAGTCCTACCAAAAAGGGATTGCAACCTAAGAAACGAGAATCTGAAGTGAACCATGTCAGGCATCAGCAATCTTTTGTTCCTCGACATCCTACACCAAACCCAAGCCACCAAATACTATCATACAACCCGACTCCATTTACCTCTTACCAAACCCCCACATTCTCTCAGTCTCCACAAAACCTACCAAACTTAAACACTGCACCGACCCCACAATTCCAAGTCAACAACATACCTATGACACCACGGTATGCACCAACTCGTCCGTCCTATGCACCTCATCCCACACGTCCACAGTATCGTCCAAATTACGCTCAACCACATCAAAACTCCCAAAATCAGAACCTTCCACCTTTTCCTAAACTATCCATTTCTAATGGTGAGTTGTTCCAACGACTGTTTGACGCACATTTAATCTCAGAAAGTCCCGTGCGTCCAATGCAACCTCCATTCCCCGCATGGTATAATCCAAACTCTACTTGTAGATATCATATGGGAGTTGCTGGGCATTCCATTGAAGATTGTGAAGCATTTAAAACAGCAGTAAGGAAACTGATTGCTTGTGGTAGGCTCGACATCCAAGAAGAGACCGGGCCTAATATTGTCAATAACCCCATCCCGAATCATGGGGGAAGGAATCAAGTGAATGCTGTGGAAACAGAGGATACAACGATCAAGAAGATTTTGAGTTTGCGTACACCCATGTCAGTTATATGGGAAGGTTTGAAGAAAGCTGGTTATGATATCACGGTACCAGGATGTTCAATGAAGGATGATGAAAAGTATGATATAGAGTCGAGTTGTGCCTACCACAGCGGACACATGGGACATGATACTGAAAATTGTTGGGATTTCAAAGTCCGTGTCCAAGGCTTGCTCACATTGGGCGTCATACAGGCCAAGCGAAAGGATACTTTTTCTGAAGAGGTTAGTGTGGTGGAGCGCTTCGTACTTCGAGTGCCACCCCTTAACCAAAATCCTTTGCCTGAAAAGATGGTAATGAAGGTGAAGAAACCAATGCCTTTTCCTTACAATGATACTCATGCAATACCGTGGAACTACAAGACAAGCGTTAAAGAAATTGGGAATGCTTCGAGAGCCCATACTGACAACCCTCATTTGGAGGAGGAATCAATGAATGCAATAAAAGTTGGAGAAATCACAAGAAGCGGGAGATTTTATGGCCCTAAAGAACCAGAAAAGAGAAGAAGTAGCAAGGAGGACGAAGCTGAAGAAATCATTGCCAGTGAAATGAAAGGTGAAGGAGAGGAAGATGAGCTCCTGAAGATCATGAAGCAAAGTGAATATGATGTAATGGAACAATTGAAGAAAACCCCAGCTAGGATATCACTTCTCTCACTAATACTCTCATCAGAATCTCATCGAAAAGCACTCATGAGTATGCTGAGTGAGGCTTATGTCAAGTCAGATGTTACCCCTGAAAATGTGGTCAACATGGTAGATCCAGTGAAGCATGTCAACATGATCACGTTCTCAATAGACGAGGTTGTCTGTTCATCGGAGAAGACCTCGAGAGCTCTGCATATAACATTGAAATGTAAAGGTTATATTATAGCCAAGGTTTTGATTGATGGAGGATCAGCACTAAATGTCTTACCACTGTCAACTTTGTCTCAGCTGTCAATGAGCACGAATGATCTAACCCCTCAAGAGATGATTGTGCGAGCTTTTGATGGTACAAAGAGAGGAATTATAGGGGAGATAGTTTTACCCTTAGAGATAGGCCCGAGTAATTTCCAGACTTTGTTCCAAGTCATGGATATTGAACCTGCTTATACCATGCTTCTAGGTAGGCCTTGGATCCATGCAGCGGGTGCTGTGCCTTCTACCCTGCATCAAAAGGTCAAATATATTGAGAATGAATCGATTGTCACCATCCATGGGGAAGAAGAGATCTTGGTTTCAAAACCGGTCTCAGTACCGTATGTTGAAAACACAGATCTGATAGAAGGGAATGGATTGCATAGTTTCGAAGTTGTTGAATCTAGTTGCAAAAAAGATGAATCACTGGGGCAAGGTGTGAACGGGATAATCGCTCGAATTATGGCCAAGAGCGGATATAAAGTGGGTAAAGGTTTGGGCTCACAGCTACAAGGTAGCCGGTCACCTGTAATGATTCCAGAAAAGTCAAATAGATTTGGTTTAGGGTATGAAGGGTCGTTTGAGGAAAAAGTTGAGGGTATGTCTGTGGGAAAAAGAGGCAAGAAGGGCAAGATGCAACAGATTCCCCATCTAAGGGAAACATTCCCGGTGCCAGCAGAGATTATCATGCCTGAAGAGGTCGTCCATCTTGCATGCCGCCTTCATATCAATGCACTAGATGACGAAGACCTAGGAGGATGCAGCACGATTCGTCCGTCCACTAATGATGAAGCATTGAAGAATTGGCAGACAGAGCCAGTTAATGATGTGATTGCTATGAAGTAATTATCTGGTTGATTTGTATTAGCAGCTGTTTGAGCCATTTTGAAACTTATGTTATGTTGCTCGAGACATTAATTAAGTGAATGAATTTGCATGGATTTTCAGTAATTTTCATCCAATTTGGTCTTTCATTTTAGATTTTTTTCAACCAGTGTTACTATTATTATTATTTTCTTTCTTCTCTCACCCATCCTTTCATTATTCATTGTTTCCTTTTGTGCCATTATATCTGTTGTATTCCAACCCCACATAAATTAATTTCCAGGAATCTTGATCTCATTGAAACTGTGCCTCACGAAAGGGGCCTTGAAAACTCAGCGATTGATTCTCTTGTGACTATCAATGAAGAGGACCCAGAGTCTGATGAGGAGCAAATAGTGGAAGAACTTTCAAATTTGTTGGAAGGATCGGAAAAGAAATTTGACTTGAATGATGAGGCGTTCGAGTTGATTAATATGGGCACTGAGGAAGAGAAGAAAGAATTGAAAATTGTTGATAATCCCGAGCGGGAAGAAATGATTCAATTATTCAAGGAGTATCTAGATGTCTTTGCATGGACTTACCGAGATATGCCTGGAGTAGATCCAAGGATTGCATCACATAAAATTCCTTTGTACCCAGATGCTGAACCAAAAAAGCAGAAGTTAAGGAGGATGCGTCCAGATATATCCCTGAAAATTAAAGAAGAGGTGACAAAGCTGTTGGAGGCGGAATTTATAGAAGTTTCAGTATACCCAGATTGGGTAGCCAACGTAGTGCCTGTGCCTAAAAAGGATGGAAAAATCCGGGTGTCTGTAGACTACAGGGATTTAAATAAAGCTTGTCCGAAGGATGATTTCCCACTTCCTCATATTGATGTGCTTGTTGATAATACGGCCAAGTATCATACATTCTCATTCATGGATGGATATTCAGGGTATAATCAAATCCTCATGGATGTCGATGATAAAGAGAAAACCGCTTTTGTTACTCCTTGGGGGACATTTCGTTACAGAGTGATGTCATTTGGACTAAAGAATGCAGGGGCTACTTATCAGCGCGCTATGGTTGCATTATTCCACGATATGATGCACAAGGAGATTGAAGTGTATGTGGATGACATAGTTGCTAAGTCAAAAGAAGGGGAAGGTCACGTGACAGTCCTGCAAAAGTTGTTCGAACGACTCCGGAAGTACAAGTTGAGATTGAACCCTAGCAAATGTGTTTTTGGCGCATCCTCGGGAAAATTACTCGGATTCATTGTTAGTAGAGAAGGAATACGTGTGGATCCAGAAAAAGCAAAAGCAATACGAGATATGCCTGCTCCCAAATCAGAGCGAGACGTGAGAAGCTTCTTGGGACGACTCAATTATATTGCTAGATTCATTGCAAACTTAACTAGCACTTGTGAGCCTATCTTTAAGCTATTGAGGAAAAACCAACCAGGGAAGTGGGACGAAGATTGTCAGAAGGCGTTCGACAGAATAAAGGCTTACTTATTGAACCCCCCTATCCTGGTACCGCCAACACCAGGTCGCCCTTTGATTTTGTACTTGACTGTACTACCTACCTCCATGGGAGCAATGTTAGGGCAACATGATGAGTCAGGTAAGAAAGAGCAAGCTGTGTACTACATTAGCAAGAAGTTCAATGAATGTGAAGTTCGTTACATGGCGATTGAGAAGACGTGTTGTGCTCTAGTGTGGAGTTCAAAAAGACTACGACAGTACATGTTGTATTACACCACTTGGTTGATATCTCGAATAGATCCCTTGAAGTATATATTTGAAAGCCCTCATATTTCTTTAAAAGTCTCAAAATGGCAGATGATATTGTCAGAATTTGACATCCAATACGTGACTCGAAAGTCAATCAAGGGGAGCGCGATTGCAGATCACCTAGCTGAAAATCCCCTCGAAGATGACCAGTCAATGCAAATTGAAATTCCAGGCGGGGAAATACTAGCAGTAGAAGAGGATGAGATTGAGGAAAGTGCGTGGAAAATGTATTTTGATGGAGCAGTTAATATGCATGGTAATGGCATAGGAGCAGTAGTCATTTCACCAGCCGGCAAGCAATATCCGGTGGCCATCAAGTTGGACTTTGACTGCACCAATAACATTGCAGAATATGAGGCTTGTGCTAGCGGTTTGCGTCTAGCAATCGATTTAGGAGTGAGACAGTTGAAAGTATTTGGAGATGCAGCGCTTATCATTTACCAGGTGAATGGTGAGTGGCAGACTAAAGATGCAAAGTTGATGCCCTATCAAAAGTACTTGACTCGGTTGATTGCAGAATTTGAAGAAATAGAATTCTCACATTTAACCAGAGACAAAAATCGATTTGCAGATGCCCTAGCCACGCTAGCTGCAATGACTAAACTGGATATCCATAGTGATGTCCAACCCATCCAAGTTGAGATGAGCGATGAACCAGCCTACTGTGCTAGTGTGGAGGACGAGCGCGATGGAAAACCTTGGTATTTTGATATCAAACAGTATATTCAGCACAGAGAATACCCAACTGGGGCAAATGAAGCCCATAAAAAGATCGTCCGCCGTTTATCAATGGCCTTTTTCTTGAACGGAGAAGTCTTGTACAAGAGAAGTCACGATGGCACCCTTTTAAGATGCGTAAATGCTCGTGAAGCTCACTCAATCATGATTGAGATCCATGAGGGAATTTGTGGGACCCATGCCAATGGTCATATGATGACGCGCAAGATCACGAGAAGTGGATATTATTGGTCCACCATGGAGGCAGATTGCATAGAGTATGCTCGAAAGTGCCAAAAGTGTCAAATGTATGCAGACCGTATCAATTCACCACCTTTTCCATTACACAATATGGTGTCTCCTTGGCCGTTCTCAATGTGGGGGATAGATGTTATTGGCCTGATCAATCCAAAGGCCTCGAATGGGCATCGCTTCATCCTGGTAGCAATAGATTATTTTACGAAGTGGGTAGAAGCTTCATCGTATGCCAACATTTCACAAAAGGTGTTTGTCAAGTTTCTGAAGAGGGATATTATTTGCAGATATGGGATTCCAGAAAGAATAATTACAGATAATGCTCCTAATCTTAATGGCGCAGAAGTACAAAAGCTATGTGAACATTTCAAGGTCAAGCATCACAACTCAACGCCTTATAGGCCTCAGATGAATGGTGCAGTCGAAGCAGCCAATAAGAATATAAAAAAGATCATTGCCAAGATGGTTGTGAGTTATAAAGATTGGCATGAGATGTTACCCTATGCTTTACACGCGTATCGTACCAACATACGTACGAGTACTGGGGCAACACCTTTCTCCTTGGTGTATGGAATGGAGGCTGTCTCTCCGATAGAAGTCGAAATTCCTTCATTGAGGGTTTTGATGGAGGCAGAATTAGAAGAGTCTGAGTGGGTGAAGGCACGATATGAACAACTGAACATGATTGAAGAGAAAAGATTGACAGCTCTTTGTCACGGGCAGTTGTATCAGAGCAGAATGGCTAAAGCCTTTAACAGGAAAGTTCGGCCAAGGGAATTCCAGTCGGGTGATTTGGTCTTAAAGAAAATCTTGCCCAATCAAGAAGATGCTAGAGGAAAATGGGCTCCAAATTATGAAGGCCCTTATGTGGTCAAACATGCATTTTCTGGGGGAGCGTTAATTCTACAAGATATGGAAGGGAAGGAGTTACGAAGACCAATAAATACTGATGCTGTCAAAAGATTCTATGCCTAATACTAAAAAAAAAAAAAAGGCCCGTTAGATCGAAAACCCGAAAGGGCGGTCTAAGATATTTGGGGCAAAATTTTGTGGCGAAAGATGCATAAGAGGATCATGTTGTGGAAGAGGCCATGATGACACCGGTGATGCAATCAAAAAGTCAAAGAGAATCAATTGAATGAATGACAAGGAACTGAAACTGGGGCAAATTTTTCATGAGATCTCTAAAGTTCCATTGTTTCTTTCCTCTCTTTTTTTTAGCCTTAGTATCACTTCTCACAAAAGTTTCATGTATAATCAATTATCATATCAATAGATTGACTCCGCTTGTCCAAATAATTTTTATTCTTACTTTTAGCTTTTATCCATAAATGCATATCTATTTATTAAATTCGTGTCTCAAGCAAAATAACTTGAGTTTAACAATGCGGTTAAACAACGCTCATAGCAACTCGTCAAGGATTGGGTTTGACCATAGGACTCGGTAGTCTTGAACAAGGATCATGATGGGATGGCATAATCATGACATAGGGAATGAACCGCCACAGTTTAGACAAGGAAGTAAAAAGTAAAGACAGATTCATATGCAAGTCACTAGGTCTAAAATCTGGCGAATGCGAGGTTTGATTGGTTTCCAACTTTTCAAGTGGTCGTCGGTTTGGATCTTCAAAAATGGAAGGTCTCTAAATTTTCCCCCTCATAATTTCTTGATCATTGTGATTTTTTTTTTTTTTTTTTTATTTTTTTATTTTTATTTTTTTTTTTCATTTATTTTTTTTGCAACTTTTAAATCCCAAGCTCAGAGGCCTCGCATTTTAAATTCGTGTCATTTATTTTTGAGCTCAAAGGCTCATTGCAATTTAACTTTCAAGCTCATAAGTCTTACATTCTAAAATTCTTGTCATCTATTTAAAGCTCAATCCAGGCTCATCACAATTCTTTTTTCGTTTGTCAATTGCCACACAATTTATATTTCTTGTCTGTGTGGGGAACCCATATCCAGTTGGTTAAGATTTCTCTTTCCGTTTGTATACCCATATCCAGTTGGTTGCAAATTTCGTTTTTAAACCCATATCCAGTTGGTCCCAAATGTTTATTTTGTTTTTAAACCCATATCCAGTTGGTTAAGATTTCTCTTTCCGTTTGTATACCCATATCCAGTTGGTTGCAAATGTTCATTTTTAAACCCATATCTAGTCGGTTCCGAATGTTTATTTTGTCTTTAAACCCATATCCAGTTGGTCAAGATTTCTACTTCCGTTTGTATACCCATATCTAGTTGGTTGCAAATTTCCTTTTGTAAACCCATATCCAGTTGGTTGCAAAATTCTCTTTTTTCTTGTTTGTCAACTCATATCCAGTTGGTTGCAATTTGATTTAAACCCATATCTAGTCTGTTTGTGAACCCAAATCCATTGGTTATAAACATTTTCTTTTGTCAACCCATATCCCGTTGGTTTTAAATATTTCTTTTTCACTCAATTTGTCAACCCATATCAAGTTGGTTACAAAACTTTTTTTCCAGTTATGAATCCATATCTAGTTGATTCCAAATTTCCCATTTTCATACCCAGGTGAATTATATCATTTAACTTTCATAAGCCTCACAATATGAGTTCATGTGTATTTAGTTTTAATTATCTCGAAAATGGTGTTCATGTCTTTATTTGTTCTATACGATGATAATATATAAACTTAGTTTATCATGTTAGAAACAAATAAAGAGGGGCAACTGTGAACACCATATTTTATCTCAAATATTTAAAAATGACCAAAAAAAGAGATATAATATTTCTTTTATATTTTCAAAAAAAAAAAAAAAGAGAGAAAGAAACAGAAGAAAAAGAAACAAAAGAAAAAAACAAAAGAGTGATCGAAGCAAGCATGCTGAAAATGACTGTTTCTCCCCATTGTGAAAACCTTGCACTGACGGATGCAGGTGCTGCAACACCAAAACAAAAGTGTTTAAAGCTAGCAAACAAAATTATGCCAAAGAGAAGCCAACATTTGAAACCTAACGAAAGCATCTTGAAGAACAAATACCAAAGAGGATGGGTCAATGCTATATCTGCACAAAGGGAGAGCAGCATGCCTGACCACCAATGGGAAGGAGAAAGAGGCGATCAGAAAAGAACAAAAACCGTTCTTTATAAAAAAGGGAGGGAGAAGAGCACAAAAAAAACTCCACAATCTTCTTCCATTTGGATTCCAAATTTTCCCTCACGGTAAAAAATCAGAAAACTTAAGGTGAATAGACCCCAAGTTTCTTTGAACAAAAATACCCACAAATCCCAAAAACATAAACAATCAAACCCAACATAGCAAAGCCATACACCACCACAGTGGTGGCCACCACAAACCAGAGCAACATCATCACGCTTCTGAACCTGCTAAATATCACAGGATCCACTCCTTATCAAAACCCCTTTGAAGTTCTTGCATACTGGTAACAAAGCACTTCATCCTTCTTCTTTTTTTCTCTTTTTCTTCAAACGCGAGAGGTCCTGTTCACTTCCATGATACTTTAGTTTCCATGGTACTTTAGTTGTATTTATCATTATAATAGTTCTTTTTTCTCTCTCTCTTTTTGTTTCCTATTATTTATTATTAACTATTATGTATGTTTGTCACTTGTCAATTGGAACACAGCCGAAAATATTGTGGGTTCGTGGCCATAAAAATTTTGGCACCCAAATATTGGATAATGGACTATTACATGCATATCTGTAGGCCTAAACTACTTAAGGTGAATATAAAAAATAAAAAAATAATTTTTTTTTCTACTGCTCACATAGTTCTTACTCTTATTGCCCAAATATTTCAATTAGTTATTTTTTTAATTTTCTTTTTCTTTTTTAATCTTCATTAGTGTGGGTTTGCGCCAATTAGTTTTAGGAAAAGAACGTTTCTTGTCATGGCCCTTTTATGTTGTCAAATTATCAGCATGTGATTAATTCATCTTTACTATGTCTTTAGTGATCCTCATTTCAATAAAGCTGGTCTAGCTATAAGAATAGGGTATCATGATGTTGACAAGTTGTTTACTTTGAGAAAATTTTAAAATTCATAAAAAAGAAGAAGGAATGCTACGATTATCTACAGCATCATCAGCTTTCACTTTTCTCTCTAGTAGATTAAGTAGCCTTCTCTCTTGATATTAAAACAAATAAAAAGATAAAAGATAAAAAAAAAATAACCAAATTGCCCGTGTTTTTCCTATAAGTCATATCCATGTAAATAAATGTTTATCTTTTTGTATTGGGTATGTATTTATTTATTTGTTGACAAAATAGGTTTAAATATTCTGAAAATTACAAAAATAAAATAAACATAAGGGTTGAAACGTTATCGCCGCATCTGTTACTTCGTTTATAGGTGTTTGTTTATTTATGATATGATATACATTATATGCATCATTAATAAAAAATACAAAATACAAGGAAAACAAAATAAAAATATGGAAAATAAATCAATAGAGTTTTACTTTAAATTCATCCAATGATTTTTAACGTTGATATATGGTCATCTAACCTCAAGGATAATTTAACCGTGATGGTTTGTTAATCCCGTAATCTTTTGAATCATTTTAGCCGTGACGACTTGGTGATTCAAAATTTATAATAAAAAGTAATAACATGAAATCTATTTTTTAGAGGATTAGCTGGGTTGAGACAACCTGTTAATCCCATAATCTTTTGAATCATTTCAGCCGTGACGGCTTGGCGATTCAATATTTATTGTAAAATTTATACTAATAAAAATAAAAATTATTGAAATCAATACAAATCATCAAAGCTAAAACTTTCCAATGATTTTATTTAAAATGAATTATTTCAAAAATTAAAATCAATCAACACACAAATATTTTCTTAGAACGACGTAGCTTTGAATTCCTCACTGCACCGGAGGATACGTCGGAGCGGAACTCTTTCCGTCGAGCTAAAATAAAATTCTTATTTTTCATAATAAAGGATTAGCTGAGTTGAGACAGCTTGTTAATCCTGTAATTATTATTTCAGATTTATTTTAGTTGTGACAACTTCGTAATCTGAAACTTCTAAATTTAAATCAAAATAATCAATACACAAACAAAAAGAACGACGTAGCTTTGAATTCCTCACTGCACCTGGGGATACGTCGGAGCGGAACTCTTTCCGTCAAGTTAAAATAAAATTTTAATATTTTAGTCTTCATTCTTCTTAATTAATCATATTTATTTTTTAAGGATAAAACAAACATTTTTAAAAGCTATTAACAATTCGCACGATTAATTTAAGGTAACCGTTTTTAAAACGGATGTGTCAGGGGTGCAGTGGGATTAAGTTTCCACCCTTCCCTGCGCATAATTAGACTCCCGAACATTTGATCTAAAATTTTAAAGACCGGTTTGCAATAAAAGGTTTTCTAATTTTTCCAAAGTAAATAAAATTGGTGGCGACTTCATTTGTTTTAATTAATTTAAATTTTGGGTCGTTACATACGGTTTATACGCCTGTTATGTATATTCATAATAATGGCAGCCAGTGACCAGGATAGTGCATTTTCCTCATCTCATTTTCACCACCAAGCTGCTTCCATTGCAATTAAAGAACAGATGTTGTCATCTGTTTTTGTACTCCTTGTAATTTTAATAAGAATGGCAAAAGAGTAGCACAACTCCATCAATAGTAGTCCCTTTTACGATTCCATTACATGTATGACTTCAAAGAATCTGTCTTGCAGTCAAATTCTAGCTCCCACTTGGTCATTTAGTAAACCTAAAACCTAATCTCGACCCTAAAAAAAGGACAGGTTAAAATACATATACATCTGTTATATGTAAAAAAAATTCTACAAACTTAGCACAAAGCTACTACATTACTTTGCAGGTGGCTGGGAAAACTGTTGCAGCTGATGAACAACATGAGACATTCTAGGGCGCATAGAAGGGACATGCTGTGTGCAAGAATAAACAAGGTCAACAACCTTCTGGATGGTACTAGCCTCTGGGATAATACTAGAAGATGAGGAAGATATATGAGGATCCAAGAGTTCAGGATAGCGATGAGCTTGCACAAGAGGTGTAGCCCATTCAAATATACTCTGCCAACCCACAGAATCAACTGCTTGTGCAGGTCTGCGTCCACTCACTATTTCAAGTAGTAGCACACCAAAACTATAAACGTCACTCTTTGTTGTAAGCTCGTTTCTATACACAAACTCTGGAGCAAGATATCCATAAGTTCCACCTGCCATCACAGTCCTCTCGTGCATCACTTCATATGGCACGAACTTGGACAGACCAACACCCATAAGGTGTGCTCCAAACTCCTCGTCCAGCAGCACGTTACTGGCACGTATATCTCGATGCACAACTTGTGGCTTAACCTTGTCATGTAGAAACCTGTTCAAACAGAAGAAAAATGTATCTTATAATTAATATATCCATTAAGTTTAAAATGCTATGGAGTGTGGTGGAGTCTTTTTTTTTGGGGGGGGGATAGTCAACCTCATAATAAACTCAAAAAGTCAGAGCAAATATTTTTGTTTGAGGGAATGAACACTACAATCCTCGTTAAGAGAAACTCAACAATCATGTACCTAGTTCCCCCGGAGAGAGGTTTTAATTAATCTCTCCATTCCCTTCCCTCCTCTCTTCTTGATAGGTAGATGATAGCTTTCTCCTAAATTACCCTTATATATAAATTTTTTACTTGGCTAACTAAGAGTACACGGATAGATAAGCATAAAAGCCCATGCAAGAGTTTACATGATGAAGGCAAGTATCATATCCAAAAATAAAGGCAACAAGTTAAAGTGATAAGATGATGGAACTTGAGCTATCATAGGAACACAAATTATCTGAAATGTGTTGCACAGGACAATTCGGCCTGAAACAATGAATTAACAAACCATCCCGGAAAAAGTCGTTGAAGGTTGACACTAAATGACTGACATCTTTCATGCTTTAAATGATCTTAAAAGGCTCAGTGCATGCAAAATGTTTGTCTATTAAATAACAAATGAAAATAAGAGAAGATTAACTTAACTTGAATCATTTTTTATATTGAAAAAAGGAGTCCCAATTAACTACTGTCCGGTGCTGGACAAGGAAACTGTGCATAGCACACCATAATAAATGAATCTGAAGCCTCATCAGTAATTACAAGAACCTTAATTATTTCCTCCTCTAAATGGACCGGGAACCTCTCATGTTACTTACTATCGTGAAAGGGTCATGTTATAAGAGAGAAAGACACAAAAACAAAATTAATAGACTCTAAATAATGGTGGGTTTTACTATATATTATTCTTTTGTTTCTCTCTTGTAACATGGCCCTCTCATGCTAGTAAAAAACATGAGGGGATCCTGATCTGTTGCAAATACATACTCTGAAATTCTACCTTTCACATGAGACTTTGGGTCAAGTACAGCAGCGGAGGATATTTTAACTAATTCAACTCTACTATTTCATCATAACATTTTAATCAGTTAAATGGAGATGCCTATCTTCCAAATCAAAAGTCAGAATGAAGATGATCATTGCTCTGATGTAAAATTAAAATACCAGAACAGGATGGCTGGGTTGATAGCAGAATATTAGTAACAGGGAGATCCAAAGCACGATAGTTCATACATTGGATTTGATAATCCATCAGACCAACGACACTGATACTCTAGAAGTCACATCCAACTAAACAGAACAACTTTGAAAGCATGACTAAGCATTAAATGAAATGTTCCCATATGTAATTTGCAATGTCACAAATAACTCAAAGTGGCAATGCAATACAATTTATAAAGAATGCATGCAAAGACCAAAGGGAGAATGACCTAAATGCACAGTTAGTTACAGCCAAAAAGCACAATTTGTATCACAAGAAGATTTTAGTTAATCTAGAGAAAATATGCATCTTGGTAAGGAGAACAAAAAATTCTAAATTAACATATGGAAAGTTATCAAAGTAAAGCTTGAACATACGCAATTCCTTGAGCAAGCGTCATTGCAATTTTCATCCTCATAGCCCAATCTAAACTGCGACCTCCCCTTGGTATGTGATGTAGCCATTTATCCAAGGGTCCATTAGCTACAAACTCATAAACAATGTAGCGGTCACCATGACCATAGCAACACCCCATCACAGCCACCAAATTTGGATGACGAAGCCTTGCAACCCTGCCAATTTCAGAATAGAACTCCTTTTTCCTCTGAAAGCTTGACCTCTTTAATCTCTTAACAGCAACCCTTGAGCCATCCGTTAGGACCCCACTGTATGTACCACCAGTCTTTGTATCCCCAACAAGACGGTTACCTTCACTGAAATTCTTTGTTATTGACCTTAATTCCTCTTTGGTAAAGACTTTCCATGATGGAAGAGAAGCTGCTGGATCAGATAGTTTTCTAGACCGTCTTCTCTTCTTGCCCTGTTTATATACAAGAAGCCAAACTACCACTGATAATGTTGTAGTGAGTATCAATGCACTCACCACTGCAATGATGATAAGGTATTCCCTGTGGCAGTGCTTATGAGAACACTTCATATCTGAGATGAATAAAAAAGAAAAAGAAAACAATTGTATAATAATTTAATCAAGATAGGAGAAAAAAAGGTAGCATAAGCAACAATACAACATATTTATCAAGAATAAAGAACAAAAGAGAAAACTTTAGGAAAAGAGTATAAAAGAATTGGAAATTCTAATTACTAAATTTTTTATGAATTAAAAATGAGAATTGGAAGTGATATATACAAGAGCATACCCATATCAAGTACACATAGAGAAGCATGAGGATTGTCACATCTCTCACTCATGAGAGATTTTGAATTATTAGTCATTACAGTACAATTGTCCGTACTGTACATATGACATCCAGTTCCAGTACAATTGGGCAGAACATCAGCCAAAGGAAATATGGAGTTATTCCACTGAGAATTGTCAGACCACATCCACTGATAATTGGCTGTAGAGTTGAGTCTTCTTCCACCAATCCAGCAACTATTTATAGATTCACCACATAGACTCTGAGCAAAGTGCAGTTCCTCAAGCGATGTTAACGATGCTAAATGCCCACCATACTTATTACAACAGGTCTCTGAGTCATTCCAAGATTGAGGCCTCCCAACATGGAGAATGCACTTGGTCTTATTAGGGCCAATAACCCAACCAGTTGGACATGGCGCTGTACAAGGAGGGGAAATATAATTTTTAAATGAGTAATCAGAGTCTATCCTCACATAGTAGAGAAATAATTATCAAAATGTGACTTCAAAAACCATCAGATGAAGTGCAATAGAATACAGATAGAATACATGTTTATAAAAATTAAGAAGCATTATGTATCGTGGCATATTAGTTCTTAGACCATTCATTTGGAAATGAGCACAAGCATGCATCTGTATGCAAACTCACTCAGGAGAAGGAACCTGCTGGTTAGTTATAATTAGTTGTTTCTCCAGTAATTAGCTTGTGTATTAGTTGGCTTGTTGGTTTTACTTGGGTGTTAATAACAGATTAATTATATACTCTGTTATTCAGTTAGTAACTACATGTGGGACAAGATTGTATGCAGCTGAGTGTATAGTTACTTGTTTAAACCATCTAGCGATTATATAAACTGCTCGTTGTGTATAATTTCATATGTAGATCAACGTTCATCTTCAATTACAATTCTATGATGGTATCAGAGTTCTGACACCAGAGATGGTGAGCACAATTTCATCCAAGCAAGAAATTCTCACTCATACTCTCAACCATCAGGATCAAATTCAGAAGCTGGTCATAATGCAAATGCAGATCCAACACAGAATCCTTCAAGTCCGTACTATGTTCATCCAAATGAAAGTCCATCTGCAGTAATGGTGACTCCATTTCTCACTGGTACAAACTATCATTCCTGTGTGAGACCAATTCGTAGGACACTGGTTTGAAGAACAAATACAAGTTTGTAGATGGAATAATTTCAACTCCAGGAGATTACCATCCGATTTATTCAGCATGGTAAAGACATTACAACTTGATCCATTCTTGGATTGTCCATTCAGCTAGCAACCATTCATTTGGACGAGGGATGAGCATGCATCTGAACGCAAACTCACTCAGGAGAAGGAACCCGCCAGTTAGTTACAATTAGTTGCTTCTGTAGTAATTAGCTTGTGGATTAGTTAGCTTGTTTGTTTAACTTGTTTGTTAATATCAGATTAGTTACATAGTTTGTTATTCAGTAAGTAACTAGATTTAGATGTGAGACAAGATTGTATGCAGCCTGAATGTCTATTTACTTGTTTACACCAACTAGGAACTATATAAACTAATCGTCTATAATCTCAGATGTAGAACAATTTTCATCTTCAATCACAATTCTATGAATACTAATCATTCATTTCAAAATACCAATAGACTATCATTTAAAGGTAATTGCATAGGGACAAAATCTATTAAATAGCCTCAATTATATTAAAATGTCACTGAATTTACTTAATTCCCTATTACTAAAATACTCAAAATATTGTCACTTAATTCATACTCTCTCTCACCAGATATAACAGGGTGAGACAGAGATAATACTGCTTCTTTGAAAACACATGGTCACATTGTCATGTGTTCCAATTCAGAAAATAATCTCTTTGCAATAATCATAATAGTTAATTATGCCGCAATAGTGTCGCGAGCCGCACCGTATGAGCATTGCGGTACCTCGCAGCAAGAAACCGCGCAGCGCCGTAACGGAACGCAATAGCGGCCATTGCGATCGCATTTGCGGCCATATTGTTGTCATAAGGGAAAATATCAATTTTGTCCTAAATTTAAATGTGTAACAGAACAAATTTAAGGGTTTTTTAGCCTATCCGCGTCTCTCTGTCACTTCTGCTATCTCTGCCTTTAAAAAATGTTTCTTTTTGTCATTATATCTGTCATATATCTATTCCGCTATTTCCGCAACAACCCGCTATAACGCTATAGCGTTTTTTGGGGTTGGCCGCAACGTGCCGCAATCCACATTTGATAACTATGAATAACACAAGGTAAGACTATGTACACGGATTTCCCCCACTCCTACCATCGCAAGCTGGGATTCCATAGAAGTGGTTTTATTCTACTGAGGAGAAATACCCTCTTTGTTTCAAAATAATTATCTCTTAAATAATTTACCTTATTTCAAATTTTTTGTTACTTTAAAAACTAAAATCAAGAAGCATTAATTATTATTTTTTGCTAATTTTACAGGGGTTATTCTTAATCTTAATCGTTAATTCTATTTATATCTAGTGGTTCTAATTCATTAGGTATGAAAACTATTAGATGCAAGCAAATCAATGTTAAGAATTTGGTGTAAGACTTGTGATTCAAATGTAATTATATTTTCCTAAAATTAAAGGCAATGACTTTCTACAAAAACTAATGCTAACGCATTTTGTAAGTACAAGTAAAAAAAAAAAATTTAAGTACAAGTAAAAAAAAAAAGAAAAAAAAAAGTTCATACCTTTAGTGTCTCCATTGAGAGAACCACAAGTCTCATTAAGTGTCTACAATCAAAACAAAGCGTCAATGAAATGGGTTCACAGCGTAACACATTTAAATTTCAGAACTTATAACCTAAAATAAATAAATAAAAGAATATTAAACTCACAACATTGGAAGCGAGTCCATGAAGAGCAAGCAAAGGTAGCAGAACAAGAACAGATTGCAGAACCATGGGCTTAACATCCATTACAACAACCTCAAAATTTCGCAACTACTAATTTACAAACAAAAACATCGCATGAGCGAGAAAAACAGCATAAGAAGACTTCATTTTCCAACACATGCCTTGCCGCGAGTGAAATAAAGAGGGTAAGTTCCCTTTTCAATTCTTCTTCTTCGTTTCTGTGATTGGGTGGGTAGGTGCAAATGCAATTAAGAGTGAAGAGATGTCAGATCTGTTAAAATAACATGGGCCATTTCAAAATATAAGCCCAATATGCTAAAACCAATATGATATGCCTTATGGCCCAACTAAGTCTGGGTTGGTTCCGGCCCGGTTCCAGCTCCCATGTGGTTAAAACTGCTGACTCGCACTCTTTGGATCAACTTATTTTCTTTTCAAAAAGAATTTAATTTTGATGTATAGTAAACTTTACATTTTCCCAAAAACACTTCTTATGTTGTGACAAAAATATGACACTTTGACATTTCCAATAAGGTGAATATAATTATATTTGCGTTGGAAAAGCATGTAATACTTTTTTTCTTACTTTTTTTTTATTTTTTTGTAAAACTTTTTTTCTTACTTTACTGATAAAAGAACTTTTTAGCCGAAGAGTTTATGGTCATTGAAACAAGATTTCCCTTGTTACTTTCTCTGAAATGATTATGGGTTTTATATTTCTCATCTACAAGATTTTCCTTGTTACTTTCTCCACTTGCATAATGATTATGGGTTTTATATATTTTAAAGATTTTCATAACCTATGTATAGTTCGGAAAAATGTGAGGTACATATTTCTCATGTTTTACATCACTCCTGTCATGTGTAGATAGTAATATGATGTGCAAGAAATAATGTGAGATTATTTGTGATTAGATCTGAAATTATATATATATATATATATATATATATATATATATATATATATATATATATATATGGCAAAATAATTTCTGCAGTCGTTGCACCTATAACAAGCCAGGATCCGCTTTCGGATTCTATTTTTTTTTTAAAAAAGCTGTGGGCCCACTTTTCTGTGTCAGCTGTAGATAACATTGTTTACGGCGGCTGCAGAAATGATAAGCCCTATATATATATATATATATATATAGGGAAAAATATTTCTCAAGCAGCTTGAGATAAGTTTATCTCAAGCTAGCCCCAAAACTATATCGTTTTGATTAATGAAGGGTGTTTATGTAATTCTAGGTGAATTAATGAAGGGTGTTATTGTGATTTTATTTATTTTTATATCATATAATTTTACTGAAACACCCTTCATTAATTCACCTAAGATTACATAAATACCCTTCATTAATCAAAACGACGTAGTTTTGGAACTGCAGATAAACTTATAAGTCCTATATATATATATATATGTGTGTGTGTGTGAAAATTATAAAGCATCCTCTTATATTAAAATATATATGATTTTATCGGTTGAAAATTGTATTTTATTTTTCTCTTCATAAATATTAAATAAAGTAATATGTCATTAAAATTTGTGAATATCTATTAAAAAAAGATTGTCACAAAACTTTCAAATAAAAAAATCATATAAAATTCTAACATAAATGAATACAGGCTCACTTAATTACAAAATCTATGAGCTTTTAGTTGTCTTTAAGCTTGTTGGACTTGTCCCATAGAGTCATAGACCGCCTGATTTAGGGCAAAATACCTTTTGATTTCATGAATCGATCATAGGTCTTTCTTCCACCAACAACCAACTACACGCCAGCTTCTATTGAATGTAAAAAGATGAAACCGATACACACAAATTCTTCAACAATTATAGAATATAAATATATAATCACATCACAGTCAAAATGATAGAGGGTACCTGAAGCTCAATTGTGACAAATGAGCAGTGTTTCCGGGGGCACAAAAAGTCAAAAACCGTACTAAACTACATGACATGATAATGGTCTTGCATTTTCTATACCCTTTAGGAATAAATCTTTGGTACTACTGTTGTATTAAAGATTCAGTGCATTCTACCAATAAAAATATGACATATCAGCCAAATTTTACTTTTTTCTATCAAATTTTCTCTCTCATATGATGTGTAATGCTCTCATTGATAAGATGCACTGAATCTATGTAGAACACTACTACGAAAGATTTATTCTAGCCGCTTTAGATGCATTGATGCAAGGTAAGGTTTAATATCACTTTGTTCTAGATCAGCATCTGAGTCCAAATCCGTTCAGACGCTTATTAAGGATTAAAAGAAAAACTTGGACAATGCAAGAATCTCATATCTCCTATCCTAAATTCTCTGCTCCCAACGCACTCCATTTTGTGGGATTCATCTCTAAAATAATCAGCCTTATTTTAAACAGCATATATGATCCTTCCCCTAATTATCTAAATATATTTAGCAAGTAATCTACATTTTTTTATATTAACTGACTTGTGAGCAAAGTAACCCAACACTATATGAGGAGTTACCAAATCATAAGTACATATATAGTTCGTCGCATACGGTCTATTTTCTTGTATTCTCTCTAACTATGTGCACTATTCTCTTGTTACGAAATGCCTTCCAAAGTGAAGTACCCTCTTATGTGTATCCATTGCCAGCATTATTCAAGAATTGAGGTTTCTAAAGAAAAATTTACAATCATATGCTTTATTTCTAATTTTAAGAAATGAGACATAACATACAATCATTTCATTTATAGTAAACAAACATTGACGTTTCTTCAGGAAATAAATTCACTATTATTAGGCACCACACGTCTCGATATAGTATTGAATTCAAAGAACATGTATCGGTAAAAAGAGTAGTACGTACAGTTAATTAGTTGTGATGCAAATGAAGCAGAGGCATATCTTATTGGCCTTGCCCATACTTGGACCACACCTTGACTCGAATTACTCCATAATTATCGAATAATAATTATTAGATATGCAATTTTACGTACGATTACGTAGACGTGATGAAACTTTTGTGAATATCATCCGTTTGAGGGAATCGTTTCCTCGTCTTAAAATCTGGGTTATACAAAAATTTTATGGAAAATGTTTATCATACTACAATATACAAAACTTTTATGGAAAATATATTTATTATATAATGAGACAAATTATCTCACCAAACATTAGAAATATATTCCCCAACTTTTATATATATACTTCATTTTTTTTTCTTTCTAAATCAGCATGTATGCAGTCGCTAACCATGCCCATTAAGTCTGATTATAAGCTGGAACAATTCCCAGGCAGAATACTCCATCTATTTAATAGATAATGAGAAGAATATACACAATTTTCAAATTAACAGATCCAATCCCACCTTTTAAAGTAAAAAAAAGTAAAATATAAATAGATATGGAAATATGCCGCAAGCATTTTCATTTATCATAATTCACATTCCATTTCCTCATATTTCTCCTTATGCACAGTATTTATTGGGTAGCGGCCAAGGTAAACTCAATAAAGGGAGATTACACTGTTGCGCACTAGAGGTAGCTAACTTAACTAGGGAAGAGTAAGTACCATTCAGACATTAAATGGGGCAGCCACACAATAAATTTATGGGAAAAACAAGTATTCATAAAGACAATCAATTGCGGGCCACAATTTTTTAAATAAAAGAAAAATAAAAGAATTGATGGGCTTATTTTTATGTGTCTGTAAGTAAATTGCATGTGTCATGTGAAGGGAGGAAAATATTACCCTAAATTTATATTAAGAGTTCTGACACATATCTCAAACCAAAATTTTAAAGTATTTTAGGGGCATGAATACTTCTATTTAGTGTGTGTTTAAATCCCCTCTTTTTTAAGTTAGAAGCTATTTATAAGTATAAGTTAGGCCAAACAGATTTTTGGAAAAGTTTTTATAACGAAAAGCTCTTTTTTTATAATGAAGAAAAAAACTGAAAATTAAAAACTCTTAAGAGGAGTTTTTTTTAAGCTCTCATCTGTTTTTCTTGAATTGTGTGTTTTTTTAAATGAAGAATAATAAAGATAGAGAAAAGATACTTTTTTTGAAATATGTGTTTTTAAGTAATTTTTAAGCTAAATTTTTTATATTATTTCCAAACAGCTGTTAGCTTCTTTAAGCTCTTTATTTTAACCTTAATTTATAAGTAATTTCTAATTTAAAAATAAGAGAATTCAAACATGCTCTTATATGTGTTACATTTAGTTTTTTTTTTTTTCTAATGTAAGATTTTTTTGTGATTTACACTTGAATTCTCAACACAAAATATAATATTTTACATTTTTTGACATCTAGACATGCCCTTATTAATAACGCGTAATAGCTAAAGTAGAGAGATAGAGAGGTATAATAGGATACAAGCATTGGATTTCCATCATTTCTTTTGCAGCATTACATAGTAATAATAATAATAGAGGTTAATTAATATGACTTAACGTACTCCAATTAACCAACCTCACCTCCCACGTTCCTTCGTCCTCAGTTCTTGGAATTCGAGCTTGCTGGCTTAGCCTTCCCGGATCCACCTTCACAGAGACGATTGATCATATACAGAGCATTGCTCGTGACCCTTGCCACGTCGGTGACTCTGCGCTTCAAGTCCCGCCTCACATTTCCTTCGCCGGAGAAGCCGTCGAGGCAGGTATCGCCGTCGGTGAGGGCGGCGCTGACCCACGTCTGAGCGTTGCTCATCTGCCACCGGAAAGTCTCCGGGCGAAGGTGCTGCAGTTCCTCCAGGCTCTTCCTTAACTCATCCACCGAGTCCGAAATCTGTTCGGCACAGTCACTCAGCGCCACTCGCTGTCTTTTTGTTATGATGCCAGCGGTGCTTTTGGGCCCGGAATATGACTTCAGGTACTTGGAGGCCCTAAGAGCGTGGGCCAGGCTCACCCTAAGCGCGGCCCGTGCTACGTCCAGTGAAGTGTTGGTGGGCCCCGCGTAGTTGGAGAGTGTTCGGATGCATAGCCTCGGGTACCTGGCGTGGACGCACGATGAACGGACCAGATCTTGCGGCTCATCGTGATCGTGCGCTAAGAGAAAGGTTGGAGATGTGAACAAGAGGGTGAAGAAGAGAGTAGAGAATGTGAGTGTGAGATGTGTTTGCATTTTGTTTTCTTTTTGGTGTTGCGTAGATCTGAAAAGAGAGGAGCACTAGTGGTATGAATGAAAATGTGAATTTTGTTTTTGAAGATTTTGTGTTTTGTGAAGCATTGTTGGCGTTGGAATAAGCAAGGATTTATAGGGCTTTGCAACAGTGGGACTGTGGGAGTTGCTTTTCCACTCTTTGCTTCTTTTTTATTTCTATTTCCTTCTTTGCATAATAATAATCATTTTAAAAATTAAATTATTAATTTTTAAAACTTATTTTACTGAAATAAAGAAGAGAAAATATTAATAAAATAAAATAATCATTTAACTAAGGGATTAATATTTATCATTTTAAAAGGCATAGAAATATATTATTTCAATCAAAATTATAGTGTTTTATGGTAAGAAAAGAAAGTTAAATAATAGAAATTATAGTGGAAGAAAGTGAGGTTTTTTTTTTTAAATTTAAATATTAAACAAAAACAATCATTTTAGTTAAAATGACTGCAATAAATATTTTTTCATTTAATAATTAAATATAAAAATTTTCTTAATCTTCATTTAAGAACGAAGCAACACAAATTTAAAATTAATCCCAAATGGAATAATATGAAACGGTTTAAAATACTTATTAAACTAGCATAATTTTACTATGCTTTAAGTGGTCATGAGAATACTCTAATACGCCTTAATATGCGAAATAATTAATTTAGTTGTTTAAGTAGTTAATTAATTATATCAGCTCAACAAAAAGAAAATAAGCCAGTTGGTTAGCATGTGTTTGGATTTACTTCAAATATTTTTAAGACGTAAGATTTTACAGCCAAAATAAAACGAAAGACAAATTTTATTTGAAGTCACACACACACACCCCAACACAATAAAGAATAAAATATATTGAAAATATAAAAGTTTGAATGCTTACTTCATTTGATAATTAAAAATATTATTAGGATGAAAAATCAGGAAGTGCAAGAAGTATTTGTTTTAGCTATAATTCTAAAGTTTTTTTTCTAATTAATACCTCTAATAATATTTTTAATTGATAAATAAAATATATTAAAATTTTAATTTAATACTTTTATTTATCTTTACTATTAAAAATTAAGAAATTTGTCAAAAATATTTTTTAAAAAAATATATTATTACTCCTTTTCTCCATTACTAATTTAAAAGGATAATTGAAAGGGAATGATTGCTTACTTTTGCACAAACTGGAATGTGTGTATTTTAGTATTTATTAAATGGATTCTTTCACGTATGTTTTAATTTCACCATGTGAAAAGTATTAGTTATTTATTATAACTTAATGATCAGCCATTAAATTGTATTCTTTTCTTTTTTACTTTATGAATTTTATAAATACAATTATAATCATGGCGAACTGAGGGAGCCCTCCTTAAATTTTAAATTTTCTTATTTTATGTAAGAAATAATATTTTTTAATAATAATAGGCTATTAATATTAATAGTTAGCCCTTCTCTAAAAAATATTTATTGTAGTTAATAGTTTTCATTAGTCTTAATAATATTTATAATTTTAAAATTTTATTTTCACACCTTATTATTCTAAATTCGCCGCTATTATAATTGAACTTTTTTGTATAGTTAAAATAAAACACGAGAGATAAATGAGCATAACTTCCAAAGCTTGTTTATGAATCTTGTAGGCAGTACAGATTCCTCTACCATAAATCCATAATTTATATGTGAGTAAGTACTACACACTCCATTATTTTTTCCCATTAATTCCTTTCTAGATTTTTTTTTTATTAAAAGAATCCTATCTAGAGTCTCTCAACTTGAAGAAGAGCTAGCAATTATGCCCTAAGGAATCCCCAAGGCCTAGCTAAAGTAGGGCTGGCAATACGGCCAGCCCGTCCCGGCCCGTTTTGATAAAATGGGTTGAATTGAGCAATTCGACCCGTTTTATGAGTGGGTTGGCGGGTTATGGGCCAGCCCACCTAAAATAAAAAAATAAAAAAATATATATATATAAATAATATACAAAAAAATTAAATTCTGTATAAAAACACATAAAAAAATCTGCATAAAAGCATAAAAAAATCTGCATAAAATCCTAATGTGCTTATGAAACCAAGAAGATCAGTGTTTAATAATCTACATATAAATATGCATCTTTCAATCCAAAAATAATAATAAAAAATAAAATCATATCAAGGTAAAACAGAGTAACAAAACAAGTAACAAAATGTTGTATGAGCAGTCCACAACAATTCGAAAAAGCCACTTGCATGCAGAGAAATCTAAGGTACGGAGCTACATAATAATTGGGTAACCTAAAAAAAAGGGGCTTGGCGGGCTGGCGGGTTTGACGAGGCGGGTTTAGCGGGCTGGTGGGTTGAAAAACTCAACCCAGCCCGCCCTGTTTGGCGGGTGGGGCGGGCCAGCCCAGCGGGCTCAACCCATTTTGCCAGCTCTAAGCTAAAGGCTTAAATAATGAATAACATATACATTCATGGTTAAAGACTAATGGGAGCGATTAAGGATTTCGATTTTCCAGGTTCCTTGTAGAGTCTATCTACTTCGGTAACAGGAAAAGCAAAAACTAACTACCACATAACATTCGTAGATAATACTTTGATATAATGTGACCTTTCAGGTATTTGGTAAAAGAGATTTTTTTTTATTCGAGAATCACTATTTACATGAACTACACGAAGATAATGTAGATTGATCTTCTCTAAACCAGTTCTACCACAAGCTTCACATGATCTTCTCTAAACTGCTCTGACTTATAAGTATGTGACACCATTGATCTTTTTTTATCTAACGGCTTTCAGATAAGGTTCAAATTTGACACTGGTGTTAAAGGATCATACCTCATATATATATATGGCATATGGCTCCATAATCTATTAATTATCGAGGAAAGGAACCCTTAAATAATGACTACCGTTATTATTATTTTGAGTAAATCTCCAAGACCAAATTATGACACATCAAATTCGTTTCTTAAAAACAACTTGTTTGACACATCAATTATGACACATTAGTCTTTGGGCCAAAAAACTCATTTTGTGGTGTATGATGTATACCAATGTCGTCCATGTTAGTCTTGCATTTAACATAATTTGCTAGACAATTAATAATCTACATGGGAAGTTAAGCACCTTACTTAGCATTCACTTTTTGACACATGAAAATGTGAGAAAATGAAAGAAAGTGAGAACAAAGAGAAAGTGAGAGAGAGAGGAATGAAGAAGGAGAGTTGTCAAGTTTCTGTATTTCATTGAATGAATTGACTGTACATAGGCTTGCTCTAATATAGAGTTAGAAGCCGAGTTACGCAGCAATGTGTCAGTTACAACAGCTATAACCACACTATAACTACACAATAACTATGTAACTAAACTATAACTAAACATATCTAATGAAACTGAGATACAGTAAAGCAGAAAAAGTTAAACCAATAAAACTAGTATGTTGAATGAGAAAGGTAAGATAACTGGTGTTAATACACCCCCTCAAGCTCAAAGTTTGTGACCGAAAGTTGTAAAACCTAAAACTCTGAGTTTGTCAAGAAGATAAACGAATCTAGGAGTTCCAAGAGTTTTGGTAAGTGTGTCTGCAACTTGGTCAATAAATGGAACATGAAGGACTTGCAATCCCTTTGAATAGGAACGTCTCATGGACTGCCTCATGGGAGCAACTGTAGGTTCAAGCTGAATAGTACACATGGCTAGGGGATCAAGATCATGTTGAATATGATAAAATGCAAGATCTGAAGATTTAGTCGTGAGACTATTGGAATCATAATTATTGGGAGGGGAAGATGTACTAGTACAGGGATCTGAATTATTGGGAGGAGAAGATGTACTAGGACAGTGTAAGAACCTGCACCGCTAATTAAGGTAATTAGTAAGTTAATTATGATATTTAGGAAATAATTCCATAATTGACCCTAATAATTACTAATGGGCTTAGATAATTATATTGAGTGAGTAAAAATGCTGAAAGTCACTTTTTGGAAGAAAAGCGCAGATACCGGTTCTGCTACTCGGTATAAATGCGTACCGGAAAAGTATCCCGGAAAATTATAACGAATGCATGATAATTACTAGAATATTATGTAGGACTTGTAAAACAAGTTTCAAGTCAAAATGACGTAATCTGATGCCAGAACTGATACTGGCTATGGAAAACCGCGTACCGGAAAGGTGCTCCGAAAAATAAAATAAAAATATGAAAAATCTTAGAAAAATGTGTAGGTCTAGATTCCAAAGTTTGGGATCAATATCTTTTACTTTGCGATTAAGGCTAATACTGCGCGTTTAGTGGCCATGTGCCTATAAATAGACACACTAGCACACAACCCTAGGCAGCATATTGGTCATACGGGAGTGTTTGGTGGCTGAAGGGAGTATTCACTGTTTCATTGCTCTCCTTCACCATTCTTGAGCCTTGGACCAATTCTTCATTAATTCTTCCTCTCTTCTTCTTACAATCACATAGTAGAGTGGGTTGTGGGAGTGTGGGGCTGCATTTTTGCACTCTCAGCCATTGTAGAGTGTGTTGTGTGGTCTGTTCTGAAGTGTTGAGTTGTGTGAGGGGGAGTTGTGAGTGTTTCCTTGGTAGTGGAGGTTCCAAGAAGCCTCCTTTGGTGCCAAGAACCAACCTTTGGGTGGCATTTTCGTGTCCTTGGGTGTGCTGGACTTGAGTGCAGTGTTAAGAGCTCCAAAGTCACCTTGAACTACTGACCAAGCTTTGGGGTAAGTCACCTTAACTTGATCATGTGTTTTTATGGCTTAAAGGTGGTACCTTGGTATGTTAATGAGTTTAACATGTAACCAACACATAAGTGAACCTAAAATGGATTAAAGATGCATGCTTTAACGTGTACACGTGATAAAAGTTGGATCTTTGGGTTGGATATTCACGAAATGCAGAAACTGCATTCTGTCGTGAGATATCCGGATATTTGTCGAACAGATATCCGGATATCAGTATCCGGATATGGTATCCGGATATTGATATCCGGATATGGGATCTGGGTATCCGGATATGACATATCCGGATATGTCCAGTGTGATATCCGGATATTACATATCCGGATATGCCCCTTCTGATATCCGGATATCCTGGGTTCTGCGCAGACAGTAGCTTCACTGTATGAACAGTAAGCTATTGGGTGTGTGTGGACCCTAGTTTAAGGAAGTTGAACTTCTGTAATAAATGGACTAAGTCAGAATCATATGATTAAGGGCTTATGGCTTTGTTGGAAGCCTTAAGACGTAAAACGTAAAAGGAAAGGCGTAATCTTTAAGTTGTATGCTTGTGATACATGATTATTGATGTATTATTGGTCCATATCAGATTGTGATACTGCTGTTTGTGGACTTGTGAGTGGTTGGACTCTTGGCTTGGGTAGCTAGCTTGCAAGGTAAGCTTTCGTGTCCTCGGTTTAGCCATTTTGATGTTCCACCATGTCCCATGGGGATGGGTTTATGCATGCTGTGTTACATGCTTTGATTATTTTGAAATGCTGTTGAGCTGTTTATATGTAATGAGCTATTATGATATGCATGTGGTGTCCACCTAGACGGCAATCCTGAGTATGTAGTACATACAAGATGGAGAAGCATGTGGGTGAGGTGCAGGTAGTATCCATGTACTCATGTAGGCATAGACGTATTCCTACATTTCTCTGGCCAGTAGATTTGAAAGCACACATGACATGATTAATTGCTGCATCGCATGATTTTGGAACTTATACTGTAATACTGTTTTTAGAACTTATATTACACATGTAAGTGAGCTTGGGGTGGAGACTCCTTGAGGACCCCTTGTCTTACTGAGATTTCTTGTTAGAGATCTCACCCCACGTTTGGGGACGCTTATTTCAGGATCAGGTAATGTTGAGGGCTCAGGTGGCAGGAGGCCAGAGCTGAGCTGATATTCTGATGTGCTGTCTTGCTGGATTGACTGCTGTTATGTTTTCCGCTTATTTATATTTTCTGCTCTGTTCATGTTAAGTTATGTTGAGACTATTTGTGGGCATTGTTGCCTTATTTGGTGAGCATGGGGTTTGTCCATGCCACATGGTTGATTATGTCTTTTAATTCGCTGTTGTAATTAATGTATCAGGATTTTGACCCAGGCTGCGTTTTGTAGTCCTGCGGTTCTAGATACACACATTATATTTATGTACGAGGTATTCAGTTAGTTGTCTTGCAATTTACATACAGGCAGTATTTTTATGAAAATGATTAAGTAATCAAGTTGGTTAAGTTAATGACGTCATAATTGAATTAAAGAAAAAGTTATTCCGCATTTTTATTAAGCGTGGCTTAATACGATAGTGTGTTAACAGACCGGGTTAACACGGGCTGTTACATTTTATGGTATCAGAGCACTTTCTAGGGAAAAGCCTGTATGTATTGCAATAACTTAGGATGTGTCGTTGCGTGTCTACTCTGTGTTCTCTCTGACTGGTGTGTGTGATGATAATGCATTTGTGACCACATGGCGTGGGCCTGATCAACTCATTCGTTGTGTAACTTGTGCAGAGTCATGGTACCACCGAGGAGGAACACGAGTACTAGCGAGGATCAATCGGATCCTGTCCTGGCTGCATTGGCTGAGATGCAGGCGGCCCGACTAGCCGACCAGGAAGCCACGAGGCTGGCAAATCGGGCGATGCTGGACGCAATTCGAGATGCGAACCGGCAAACCACGGTAGAGGTTCTGGAGGAGAACCGGATGGCCAACATGACTATGATGAGGGTCATGTTGGAGGAGTTGAGGGCTGGTCCTGCTGCGGGCCAGGGTCCTCCACCACCTCCACCGCCGCCACCGCCTCCACCTCCGCCTAGTCAACAGGAGGACACCCAGAGCCAGATGGGCGAGGGTAGTCATTTGACGGGGGCTATGCAGACTATCCCCGTTCTTGCTGTGGATCGTGACGAGATCGATCGCCGGCTGAATGCTTTCCGCAAGCATAAGCCACCTACCTTCGACGGATCGTATGATCCCATTGCTGCTGCCAGATGGTTACAGGCGCTGGACAAGATTTTCCGGATCATGCAGTGCACCGATCCGCAGAAGCTGCTGTTCGCCACATACATGCTGGAGGGCGAGGCCCATGGGTGGTGGACCAACCTGTCTCAGGTCTATGAGATGCAAGGTCATGTGATGACATGGCCATTCTTCGAGGAGAGCTTCCTGGGTCAGTACTTCCCTTATGACTCACAGGAGAGGAAGCAGGGGGAGTTTGACCGGTTGGTGCAGGGCTCGTTGTCTGTCGACGAGTACCTGGCCAAGTTTAATGAACTGGTCAAGTTCTCTCATTTTCGCATGGCGAGGCCTACTCCTACATTCTTGGCGGCCAAGTTCCGGAGGGGACTTAATGAGGATATTGCTGGACATCTCGCTGGTTCTGCTTCGAGAGACTTCGGAGCGTTGGTGCAGCAGTGCCGCGACATCGAGGACTACTGCCGGGCGAGTCAGGCCAAGAGGGCCAAGGTTGAGGTGCCGCAGAGCACTGGTGGTTCTACTCCCTGGAAGAACAAGAATTTCGCCAACAAGGGCAAGGGCAAACCGTTGGCGGCTAAGCAAGCGCCGAATCAGTTCAGAAAGACTGCTGCTCCGGGGAACACAGCTAGACCTCCTGCTCCCAGATGTTCGGGATGCGGGAAGTCACATTTTGGGCCGTGTTCTACCGGTCAGCTGATATGCTTCCAGTGTGGCAAGGAGGGCCACTACTCCAGAGATTGCCCGACGGCGAGAGTTGCTGCAGTGCAGGCTGTGCCGTTGCAGATGGTTCCTACTGGGGCACCAGCCGTGCCACCTACTACAGGACGAGTCTACACTCTTGATCGTCAGCAGTCGGACAGAGCTCCGAACCTGGTCAGAGGTACTGTTACCATTGGTGGATCAACTATTGATGTTTTATTTGATTCCGGGGCAACGCACTCTTTTGTTGCTACCCCTATTGCCGTGGGGCTTGAGTTGCCCAGTGATGTGCTTTCTCCACCGATGCGGGTTACCACCGCCACCGGAGAAAAATGTTTGACCTCCACTGTTCATCGCGATGTAGCGTTTCAGTGGGATGGCCGTGACTTCTTGGTAGATCTGATAGGATTACCGATGGCCAACCTTCAAATTATTCTGGGCATGGATTGGTTGTCCAGAAACTGTGCAATGATTGACTGTTGTGCCAAGAAAGTGGTGATGTCTCCGGGTGGGTCCACAGCCAGTTCCTCACCGTTCATTTCAGTCCTGCAGGCGAGGAGGGCCTTGAGAGCAGGGGCATTTGGCTATGTCATGTTGGGAGGTTTGGTGAGTGGGACACAGGAGGATCTCACTGGCATTCCTGTGGTGAAGGAGTTCCTCGAGGTGTTTCCTGAGGAGATTCCTGAGTTCCCACCACAGAGGGAGATAGAGTTCTCCATCGACTTATTGCCTGGTGTGGGGCCTATATCGTTGGCTCCATACCGGATGTCGCCACCAGAGTTGGCGGAGCTGAAGAAGCATATTGAGGAGCTTTCAGCGAAAGATTTTATTCGGCCGAGTGTGTCTCCCTGGGGAGCACCGGTCATTTTTGTAAAAAAGAAAGATGGGACCATGCGGTTGTGCACTGACTACAGACAGTTGAACAAGGTGACAATCAAGAACAAGTACCCTCTTCCACGCATTGACGATTTGCTGGATCAGCTCAGGGGTGCTTGTGTGTATTCCAAGATTGATCTCCGGTCCGGTTATCATCAGATACGGGTAAAGCCGGAGGATGTCCCAAAGACAGCGTTTCGCTCGAGGTACGGGCACTACGAGTACTTGGTGATCCCGTTTGGACTCACCAATGCACCAGCAGTGTTCATGGACTACATGAACAGGATTTTCCAGCCGTACCTGGATGAGTTTGTGATCGTCTTCATTGACGACATCTTGATCTACTCCAAGACGGAGGAGGAGCATACCAAGCACTTGAAGATTGTGTTGCAAGTGCTAAAAGAGAAAAAGCTTTATGCTAAGCCGTCGAAATGTGAGTTCTGGCTCAAGGCGGTTAAATTTCTGGGTCATGTGATTTCTGCTAATGGAGTTGCAGTTGATCCTAACAAGATTGAGGCCGTGATGGATTGGGAGAGGCCCAAGACGGTTACAGAAGTGAGAAGCTTCTTGGGTTTGGCAGGTTACTATCAGAGGTTCATAGAAGGATTCTCCAAGATGGTGCTACCGATGACTCGCCTTACCCGAAAGGAGACTCCATTCGTGTGGACACATGAGTGTGAGGAATGTTTCCAGGAGTTGAAGGAGAGACTGACTACTGCTCCTGTGTTAGTCCTTCCTGATCCTGCGGAGCAATTCGAGTTATACTGCGATGCCTCTGGTAAAGGACTTGGCTGTGTGCTGATGCAGAAAGGGAAAGCGGTTGCTTACGCTTCAAGACAGTTAAAACCTCATGAGGAGAACTACCCGACTCACGACTTGGAGTTGGCAGCCATTGTTTTTGCTTTCAAGATTTGGAGGCATTACCTGTTTGGCATGAAGTTTGCTGTATTCAGTGATCACAAGAGCCTGAAGTATCTGTTTGACCAGAAAGAGTTGAACATGAGACAGCGTAGATGGATGGAGTTCTTGAAGGACTACGACTTTGAGTTGAGGTACCATCCTGGCAAGGCCAATGTGGTAGCCGATGCCTTGAGTCGGAAATCCGTGATCTTATCCAGTTTAATGATGAACGACTACGAGGTGATCGAGAAGTTCAGAGACTTGAGAGTGAACTCCTTGTTTGGGGGTGCACTGCTTGAGTTAGAAACAGCAGAAGTGATTAATGAGCTGATGGAAAAGATCAAAGAGGCGCAAGTGCAAAGAGAGTGCCTTGATTACGTAAAGAACCAGGACGGTGTGTCTTGGAACGAGGATGGATTGCTGCTGTTCCAGAAGAGGATTGTTATTCCTCGAGGGCCATTGACCGAAGAGGTTATGGCAGAGGCTCATAAGGGCCGGTTTACTATTCACCCTGGTGCCACAAAAATGTACCAGGACCTAAAGAGGAATTTTTGGTGGCCGGGCATGAAGAAGGACATAGCGGTCTACGTGTCCAAGTGCCTTATTTGTCAGAAAGTAAAGATCGAGCACCAGAAACCGTCTGGTAAACTTCAACCTCTGGAGATTCCACAGTGGAAGTGGGAGAGTATTTCCATGGACTTCGTGGTGGGATTGCCCAAAACTCAGGCTGGTTGTGACTCTATCTGGGTCATAGTGGACAGATTGACCAAGTCTGCCTATTTTCTTCCAGTGAAGGTGAGCTTCACTACAGAGCAGTTGGCCAAGCTATATGTCCGCGAGATTGTGAGGCTTCACGGGGTGCCCGAGAGTATCATCAGTGATAGGGACCCGAAGTTCACATCTCGGTTCTGGGAGGCGCTGCAGGAGGCTTTTGGTACGCAGTTGAGATTGAGTACCGCCTATCACCCTCAGACTGAGCGGACCATCCAGACATTGGAGGACATGTTGAGAGCTTGCACGTTGGAGCAGGGTTCTGCATGGGATAGGTACCTTCCGTTGGTTGAATTCTCATACAACAACAGTTTTCATGCTAGTCTGGGCATGGCACCCTACGAGGCGCTGTACGGTAGGAGGTGTCGGACTCCTACTTGCTGGTCTGAGGTTGGAGATAAAGAGCTATTCGGCTTGGACTTTGTTCAAGATACTACCCTACAGATCCAGATGATCAGGGAAAAGCTGAAACAGGCGCAGAATCGTCAGAAAAGCTACTATGATGTCAAGCATCGACCACTGGAGTTCAGTGAGGGTGAGCACGTGTTTGTGAAACTTTCACCTGTCACCGGTATTGGACGGGCACTCGGCGTGAGGAAGTTGAGCCCGCGATTCATTGGGCCCTACCAGATCCTTGGTAGAGTAGGACCAGTGGCCTATCGACTCGCCTTACCTCCGAACCTGGCCAACATCCACGACGTGTTTCACGTGTCTCAGCTTCGGAAGTACATAGCCGATCCTTCGCACGTGGTGCAGCCGGATGATGTGGAGGTTCGGGAGAACCTAAAGACTCCCGTCGGACCACTCAAGATTCTCGATCGAGGCGAGAAACAACTTAGGAGCAAGATCATTCCGATGGTCAAGGTGCAGTGGACTGGGCGTAGTCCCGAGGAGTGCACATGGGAGCGAGAGGACGAGCTTCTCCAGCAGTATCCCGACTTTCGAGACAGGTATGTTTCTAATTTTGAGGACAAAATCCTTAAAAAGGTGGGGTGAATGTAAGAACCTGCACCGCTAATTAAGGTAATTAGTAAGTTAATTATGATATTTAGGAAATAATTCCATAATTGACCCTAATAATTACTAATGGGCTTAGATAATTATATTGAGTGAGTAAAAATGCTGAAAGTCACTTTTTGGAAGAAAAGCGCAGATACCGGTTCTGCTACTCGGTATAAATGCGTACCGGAAAAGTATCCCGGAAAATTATAACGAATGCATGATAATTACTAGAATATTATGTAGGACTTGTAAAACAACTTTCAAGTCAAAATGACGTAATCTGATGCCAGAACTGATACTGGCTATGGAAAACCGCGTACCGGAAAGGTGCTCCGAAAAATAAAATAAAAATATGAAAAATCTTAGAAAAATGTGTAGGTCTAGATTCCAAAGTTTGGGATCAATATCTTTTACTTTGCGATTAAGGCTAATACTGCGCGTTTAGTGGCCATGTGCCTATAAATAGACACACTAGCACACAACCCTAGGCAGCATATTGGTCATACGGGAGTGTTTGGTGGCTGAAGGGAGTATTCACTGTTTCATTGCTCTCCTTCACCATTCTTGAGCCTTGGACCAATTCTTCATTAATTCTTCCTCTCTTCTTCTTACAATCACATAGTAGAGTGGGTTGTGGGAGTGTGGGGCTGCATTTTTGCACTCTCAGCCATTGTAGAGTGTGTTGTGTGGTCTGTTCTGAAGTGTTGAGTTGTGTGAGGGGGAGTTGTGAGTGTTTCCTTGGTAGTGGAGGTTCCAAGAAGCCTCCTTTGGTGCCAAGAACCAACCTTTGGGTGGCATTTTCGTGTCCTTGGGTGTGCTGGACTTGAGTGCAGTGTTAAGAGCTCCAAAGTCACCTTGAACTACTGACCAAGCTTTGGGGTAAGTCACCTTAACTTGATCATGTGTTTTTATGGCTTAAAGGTGGTACCTTGGTATGTTAATGAGTTTAACATGTAACCAACACATAAGTGAACCTAAAATGGATTAAAGATGCATGCTTTAACGTGTACACGTGATAAAAGTTGGATCTTTGGGTTGGATATTCACGAAATGCAGAAACTGCATTCTGTCGTGAGATATCCGGATATTTGTCGAACAGATATCCGGATATCAGTATCCGGATATGGTATCCGGATATTGATATCCGGATATGGGATCTGGGTATCCGGATATGACATATCCGGATATGTCCAGTGTGATATCCGGATATTACATATCCGGATATGCCCCTTCTGATATCCGGATATCCTGGGTTCTGCGCAGACAGTAGCTTCACTGTATGAACAGTAAGCTATTGGGTGTGTGTGGACCCTAGTTTAAGGAAGTTGAACTTCTGTAATAAATGGACTAAGTCAGAATCATATGATTAAGGGCTTATGGCTTTGTTGGAAGCCTTAAGACGTAAAACGTAAAAGGAAAGGCGTAATCTTTAAGTTGTATGCTTGTGATACATGATTATTGATGTATTATTGGTCCATATCAGATTGTGATACTGCTGTTTGTGGACTTGTGAGTGGTTGGACTCTTGGCTTGGGTAGCTAGCTTGCAAGGTAAGCTTTCGTGTCATCGGTTTAGCCATTTTGATGTTCCACCATGTCCCATGGGGATGGGTTTATGCATGCTGTGTTACATGCTTTGATTATTTTGAAATGCTGTTGAGCTGTTTATATGTAATGAGCTATTATGATATGCATGTGGTGTCCACCTAGACGGCAATCCTGAGTATGTAGTACATACAAGATGGAGAAGCATGTGGGTGAGGTGCAGGTAGTATCCATGTACTCATGTAGGCATAGACGTATTCCTACATTTCTCTGGCCAGTAGATTTGAAAGCACACATGACATGATTAATTGCTGCATCGCATGATTTTGGAACTTATACTGTAATACTGTTTTTAGAACTTATATTACACATGTAAGTGAGCTTGGGGTGGAGACTCCTTGAGGACCCCTTGTCTTACTGAGATTTCTTGTTAGAGATCTCACCCCACGTTTGGGGACGCTTATTTCAGGATCAGGTAATGTTGAGGGCTCAGGTGGCAGGAGGCCAGAGCTGAGCTGATATTCTGATGTGCTGTCTTGCTGGATTGACTGCTGTTATGTTTTCCGCTTATTTATATTTTCTGCTCTGTTCATGTTAAGTTATGTTGAGACTATTTGTGGGCATTGTTGCCTTATTTGGTGAGCATGGGGTTTGTCCATGCCACATGGTTGATTATGTCTTTTAATTCGCTGTTGTAATTAATGTATCAGGATTTTGACCCAGGCTGCGTTTTGTAGTCCTGCGGTTCTAGATACACACATTATATTTATGTACGAGGTATTCAGTTAGTTGTCTTGCAATTTACATACAGGCAGTATTTTTATGAAAATGATTAAGTAATCAAGTTGGTTAAGTTAATGACGTCATAATTGAATTAAAGAAAAAGTTATTCCGCATTTTTATTAAGCGTGGCTTAATACGATAGTGTGTTAACAGACCGGGTTAACACGGGCTGTTACAGACAGGGATCAGAATTATTGGGAGGAGAAAATGTTCTGGTACAAGAATCATACATGCAAGACATAAAGGGCTGTGTTGTTGTCATGGATGCACTTTGTGTTGCTTCAGGTATAATGCTGCATACAGAAGAATTAGAAGGGTTAGAGGATAAGTAATTAAACAGATCTAAACCAAGAGGTGTAACGAAATTTTATTTCGATAAATAGTTTGATCTTATTTTTTGCTAGTACAACTTCAATGTTATTTACACAAGGTAATGATACATCAGTGGACTTGAAATCAGAAGACAAGGAAGAAGTACAAATGGAGTTACAAACATAAGTACTAAGAGATAAACTGGAATGACTTTGTTGACTTGTTTGTCTTGGAGGACAAGGGAGCTGGACACCATTGAATCGATACAATCATCAGTTCCCAATGCTCCTTCTAATAGCACCTCATGCGATTCCCGTGATTTAACATAATAAGAGAATTGGTGAAACTCAAAAAACACATCGTTGTCTATTGCACACTTGCTAACACTGACTAAATTTTTAGTAATAGAGGGGACAAAAAGTATATTGTGAAGATTGAGATTTATGTGTCGTTTAAAAAGAGAGGGAAAATGAGAGGAACCAATAGCTTGGTCTTGCATACCTTGGCCATTGCCTATGAAGATCTTATCAGAACCTGAAAGTTGGGCACTCTGAAGGAGATTGTAAGTTTCAACAGTGACATGATATGATGCACTTGAGTTTGGATACCAATCTAGTGCTAGTAGTTGTGAAAGAGTAAACAAGAGTCCTTGTTGAACTGTTGCATTTTGCTATGGAAAAGAATTATGTGCTGGAAGTGACATAAGCATAACTTGCGGAGATTAAACATTGTTAAAAGGTCTCATATATTGAAAAGACCTCTAATGTGGATGTTTAGGAGTTGAGCTAAAATATTAAGGTGCTTTCGATGTTGGTAGTGTAGAAGTGAATTTCTCATCAAATCGATGCCAACAATTTTGGACATCATGTCCAAACTTGTAACACAACTGACATTGGAGATTACTGCGGTCTCTTCGATCTCTACCACGATTGTTTTTGCCAAAAAAATCTTCCTCTACCTCTACTTGCTGAATTGGATCCATTGTTTTTGTTCTTGATCAAGGAAAGTTGAGACTAGAGGAACAATGTTGCTTGCACTACCATTGTGTTCGAGTTTGAATTATTTTGAGCAACATTTATTGACATTGACTCAGATAACATGATCTCATTTTGTTTAGCCAACACCATTTCATGTGATATGAGCTCGATTCGGCATATGGATTTTCATGTGCATGAATTGAAGAGACAAAAAAATTAAATTCAGGTGGAAGTCTGTAAGAACCTGCACCGTTAAATTAGGAATTTAAATAATTAATTAAGAGTTTAGGAAAAAATTCCATAATCGACCTTGAATAATTATTATAAGACTTAAATAATTATAGTAAGCACTTAATAACGCTGAAAGTCGCTTTTCTCACGAAAAGTGCAGATACCGATTTTGCTTCACAGTATAAGTGCATACCGGTGAAGTATCCCGAAAAATTATAATAAATGTATTAATATTCCTAGAATAATATTTAAGTCAAGAATATCAAGTTTGGAGTCAAAATGATGAGAACTGATGTTAGAACTAATACTGACTGCATGAAAATACCGAAAAAGTGTTGCGAAAAAAAAAATGACAAATCCTAGAAAAATGGCTAGGTTCAGAATATGAAGTTTGAGATTAAAATGATAAGCGTAGCTATTAGTGCTAATACTGTGAGATTAAACTTAAGTGCACCTATAAATACATGGGCACAAGGCCCTAGGTCAGACTTTCTCACCCCTTTACGTGATTTTTCTGAGTTGTGGTGGCAGCCACCTTCCTCCCTCCATTTAGGCTTTGTTTGGGAGTTTAGAGGGGAAGGGAAGGAAGGGGATCCAAGGGAGAGGGAAGGGAAGGAAGGGAAGGAAATTGGAGGGTATTCTCTTCCCTTGTTTGGGAGTTGAAAAATGGCAAGGAAGGAAAATGAAGGGTTAATGAGATATTTTTACCATTTTACCCTTTTTAAAATTAATATAATTATTATATTTTACAAACTAAATTAAATTTAAAATTTCTAACAAAATTATTTATGTACTTTTCACAATATTAAAAAAGATAATATTTTTTATGAAATCTCTATGCTGCAAGCTACGAAAATTGTCACAATTTTTTTTTTCGTCAGAATACTATTCGTCGAAAAGCGACGAAAAATTTTCTCCGATGAAAATTTTTACAAAAATTTTTCGTCAGAATACTATTCGTCAGAATACTATTCGTCCAATTGTTTTACGTCGAAACTTTTCGGTGGAGATGTGTTTCGTTAAATTTTGGACGAAAATATTTTCGTTGAAAGTTTCAACAAAATTTAGATTCGTCAATAGTTTTGACTGAATTCTTTCTAGTAAAAAATTTATGTCAGTGATTATGACAAAATCTTGTTTCGTCTTTAGTTTTGACGAAATTTTTTTGACGTATGTGATTTTCATCAAAAATTTCATCACTATTTTTGACGAAATTTTTTTTGTGATAAATTTTGTCGGTATTTGAGACTTTTCTAATAATGTCACGTTTAAAAATGATTCACAATTATTTAGTTTTTGCATTTTAATGTTAAGGATAGATAAGAAATTTTAAATATTTCCCCCCTTAAACCCCCCAAATTAAGGGAACTTTAATTTTAGGAAGAAGGAGGGTTTTGGAGGGTTTAGTAAAAATCCCCAATTCCTTCCCCTCCTTTTTTTAAGCTCACAAACAAGGGGAGGGCTTACTAAAATCCTCCATTTCCTTTCCCTCCCCTCCTAAAACCAACTCCCAAACAAAGCCTTAAGCACCAAGAGACCACCTTTTCTCTTTCTTTCATCACAAAAATCCTTTGAGTGAGTGTGCTCTAGCCTTGGGTGGTTGAAAGATTACTCATTTCTGAGTTGTAGGTTCAGTTTGGGGGAGTGAAGGTTGCTGACTTTTGGTGAAGTGCTGTGGGAGTCTTATGGTTGGTCTTTGAAGCTTCAAGGTGCCATTTTGGTAGAGAAAGGACCAAGCTTTAGTCACCATTTCGTGGCTTGTTTAATTTGAATTATTGGGACAGATTCGAGAGCTCCAAGAGCACCTTGTTCTACTGTTTTTGAGACCCCATAGGTATACCATGGTCATTCCTATTCAAATTCATTATTTTAGCTTGTTTAAGTCACTAAATGAGGGAACTTTGATTAATCAATTTAAAAGTTGTTAATCTTTGCATGTTTAATTCTTTGGAATATTTGTTTTGATGAAAAACCGAACCTTGAACCTTGGGGAAGCATTTGGGTCTCGGATTATGCAGAATTTTTCTGTAGAGTTCTGTTCTGCCCGCGTGGGAATCGATTCCTTTCTGTTGGGAATCGATAACCAAGTGTGGGAATCGATTCCTAATGTTTGGGAATCGATTACCAAGGACAGGAATCGATTCCCAATGTTTGGTAATCGATTCCTACCTGTCAGAATGACCAGAAATTAGTTTTTAATGTGTGAAAAAGTCCCCTTTTGGGCATGATGCCCTAGGAAGTCAATGTTATTGTTGGGAAACATTAATACATTTAATTGTGGGGCTTAAGGCTTGATAATTATGAACTAGAGAAGACGAAAATGAAAAAGGAAACGTCATCGTAATGTAATTAACTTCTAGAGTTGGGATGTTGATAATGTTACTGTTATAAACAGATTGTGATTGTGCTGTTTGTGGACCTAGAGCTGGTGCAGACTCTTAAATTTGTATTGATAGCTTGAGAGGTAAGCACTCGTGTTCTCGGATTGATCTGTTGCTTGTTCCACCGACCTCCATGGGAGGGTAATTTATATGCATGTATGATTTATTAAGAAATGATATATGCATTGGTATATGCCTAATATATGTTGATATAAATGTTGATGTAATGTATGGATGTGATGTTGAGTACTTACACGATCAGGCTGCGACCCTGGTGTGTAAAGCATAAGGCAACGGCCCTTATGTTTAGATAGGTTGCAGATGTGCATAAACACTATCCTGTTCCCTGGCCAGTCGAACCGCATTTGCATACATCACATGAGATATGAGTTATAGTATTTGGCTCATTGAGCAAGGATATGTTGTCATGATTTAAATGCCTTAACACGAACATGCATTAAAATTACTGTTTTTGAACTTATATTTATACTTGTAAGTGAGCTTGGGGCGAAAGAGTCCTAGAGGACCCATTGTCTTAGATTTCTTGTTAGAAATCTCACCCCGTGTTGGGGCACATTTTCAGATACAGGTACCTCTGAGGTTGAGACCTTTGGTGGCAAGAGGCCGGAATTGAGCTGATTGATGCATGCTTGCTGTTTCTAGTTATATCACATGACTATGTCTGCTTTACATTTTATGGCTATTGTATTAGAGACTTGATTATTATGTTGTTTATTTGGTGAGCATGGGGGTTGTCCATGCCACATTGATTTCAGACTGGTTGGTTTAGTTTTGAGTTGAATAATGTCGGGATATTATTCGATCTACGTGTTGTAGTTCCGTGACTAGATACACAGTCATTTATGATATGAGGATATTCAATGTAGTTAGCTTTTATTGCAATTTACATACAGGAAGTATTTTGAAAATGGTTAATAAATCAACTCGGTTAATAATGATGATGTCATAATTGGAAAGAAAAAGTTAGCTTCCGCATTTAATTGAGCTGCCCTTAATACTTTAATATGATAACAATTCGGGTATACACGGGGTGTTACAAAGTCCATATAGAATTATCTCTATTTGTTCACTGGATTCTTAATAGCCTTGAGCTCATCAGATAAAGATTTTACATGTCGAAAGTACTCCACTACTGATCTACCACCTTTCTTGATGGTCCGAATCTCAAATCTAAGCTGGCATAACTTTGAGTGCACCAATCTATGAAAAATTTTATCGATCTATTCCCATGCTTCATAATCCCGTTACCGTAAAACTTCGGAAGGCCATAACTTTTGACTCGGATGTCCAAATCAGATGAATTTTTTTTTTGATTTCACATAACTTTTCGAGATCTAAGCAATGACATTTCATTTGACATATTTTATCTCTCACAAACATAATTCAGATTTGTAAAAAAATGGAACTATTATTACAAATTTGAATTATGTTTGTGTGAGATAAAATATGTCAAATGAGATGTGATGTGCCTCTGGCAAGTGTAGTTATCTATGTTAAAATTGATAAGAATTGATTCATAAAAGAGTAACTTATATTTATATTTGCTAATTATATTGATTCTTCCTTTTCTATTATACTTCTCACCTATTGGTTATATTTATATAGGTAAAAGGAGTGAAAACTACAAATTATAAAAGGGTTTTGAAGCAAGTCCATAATCCCAGAAGTATGGTGCGAACCAGTCACACTAGCGCGAACCCGTGTCAGTTTACGAATTCTGCACCGGAGGCTACCACATGGCTCCACCTAGCGCCAACATGGCGCCTCCTAGCACCAAAAGTGGCGCAAAGTAGCGCCAAATTACAAGGAACAATGGCGCTACTAGGCGCCCAAAAGAGAAAGGAAGTGGCGCCAAGTAGCGCCACTATGGCGCCTACTGGCGCCGTTTCACGAACATGCAGTACCGGCTTTTGCAATCAGGCAGTAGCGTGGCGCTGACTTGTGCCAACCCGGCGCAAACTGGCGCCGATTTACGAGAAAGATGCGCCGTATTTTCTGAAGGGCATTTTTGGAAGAAAGAAACAATATTTGTCACAACCCTATTTAAATTATTCCATTCTTTAAGAAAAAGTTTAATTGATATTAGATCCCAATCCCTGTCGAGACGAACTTTTCTTATCATTATATTACTTGTGTGATCGGTATACTTGCCGGAGAGCATCAAGTTTTTGGCGCCGTTGCCCGGGATTGGCATTTCTGATATCATATAATCTTGATCTTTAGGATTGGATTTGTGAATATTTGTGATCTTTAGGATTAGTTACAAATTTGAATTATGTTTGTGTGAGATAAAATATGTCAAATGAGATGTCATTGCGTAGATCTCAAAAAGTTATGTGAAATAAAAAAAATCATCTAATTTGGATACCCAAGTCAAAAGTTATGGCCTTTCGGAATTTTACGGTAACGAGATTAACGGGTTTGTGCCACTTGGCACGATCTGGTGAGTTCTACAGGAGAGGGGTGCAGCATTCAATTGAAAAAAATAAAAAATAAATAAAAGAAGTGTGAGTGACGCAAAGGGAGGTGTGCGGCACTCAATGATGCCGGGTCCCCCTCGCGTCTCTCAATAACCCCAATTTATAAATACCGTGAACCAAATACCACGTTGTTAAATTAAAATCCCGATAAACCCAATGAGTCAAATAGCCATTATAATAGGAATGCCCAACGAATCATAACCTAGCCATATGAGCACCAACATTATCTTCTGTGCCTTTGGCCTGATTAGTTATTATACAACTTTGTGTAATATAATTGACAACATACTCAGAAAGAAACGGGAAGCGAACAAGTCAAGTAGAAGAAGCCATCTTTCAAGTTTGTATGGATTACAGTGGGAGTGGCCCAATGTCCACGTGAAACTGTATCAGTTGGGAGCCGTGCATGCAATAACGAGTGTGGGGTTGAAAGGGACGAAAGGCTCATATATATATTTTTTTCTTTTGGTGAAAAGGCTCATATTTTTTGAGATTATTTATTGTGGTCGGGGACCACCAGTCTTTTGGTGGTCCCTTAGTATAAATGGAAGGGTAATAGTGGAAAAGAGAAAAAATAACAGGAATAAAAAAGAAAAGGAAAAATTGATTATGTGAGAGGGAACACCGGATTATTGGGTGATCATGGAGCATAAATTTTTTTTCCCATATTTTTAACTATAGTACTTAGGTCGTTCAGGTAATAATTGAAGAGACCTAGCTCATCATATAGCTTTTTGCAACGCTATATGGTCACACACACCTACTTTTTCACCAATAAATAATGGAGAAGCTTTGATGTTGCACACCAGCTAGCTTGGTGCTTTCGTGGTCTCATTCGTGGTCTATATTAATTTCTTTGTTCTACGAAACATGGTTAATTTCTCTGTCCAACTACCACATAAGGAATTTAATGACCCTATTAATCATGTATTTGTTGCATTCAAAACTAGTTTACTTTTACTTTAGACTAGAGTTATGACAATTAAAGTTTTTTTTTAAAAAAAAGAGTTATGACAATTACTATTCCTCAAACAAATCTCGATCTTCTTGGTCGTCATGCATATGTACCCTTATAAATTTAGTATCCAATTATATGAATGGTCAAGCATTTCATTGATCGATAATTTATAATACTCTTTTAAAATTTAATTAAATATAAATAGCTGCCAATAAAATGCTTAACCATTAACTTGGGGTGTGGGGACCAAACCCTGAAAATAAAGATGGGCAAAGGTCCACCAGAGCAATGTCCTATGTTATCATATTACTTCAAATGTTTAACCGCGTAAATAAATTTTTGATTAGTAAATTTTGTCAGTGATCTAGTACGTACTAATTAACTAAGGGGAAGGATATGTTTATAAATTTTTGCAAATTACACTATGTACTCTCGGAAGAACGTAGTGTTCTCCAAAGAGTACATAATGTAGTTTGTAAAAGTTTGTAAATATAACCCTCCCATTAACTAATTGACATAATATACAAACGAATTTCAAACATTTTAGTATGTGAGCGTCGTTGTTGCTTCTAAATAAGATTTTGTTACTGGAAGTTACAAATATTAATATACAATATTTTTTTTTCTTAATAACTTCTACAGAAAAGTTTTGAAGTGAAAAAACAAGAAAACAATTACATATATAGAAAGATTAAGAAATAATATTAAATAAAAAAGTAAATACATTTATTATTTTGAAAATAAAAAAAAAGCATTCAAAACAGTTTCCATACATAAATTGCGAGGATTATTAAGAAGGTTGATTATAGGGATTTAAAATTACTTTTATCAACATGTGCCCGTAATTATAAATTAAAAATACACGTTAATGATTACCAAAAAAAAATACAACCCAAGGGTAGCTCAGTTGGCAACTGAGCTTCCGGGTTTGCTTGAGTCAGGGGTTCAAATCCTGCCTCAAGCAAATTCTTGGAAAATCTTTGGGAGTCAGAGGAGGAAAGTATCTCCTTCTCGGTTGAGGGATTAGTCTCATCCTTACTCCGGTAACGAAGCTCAACGCGAGGTTGAATGGGGATACCTCCGGATTATACAAAAAAAAAATACACGTTAATAAAATCTATACAATTATTCATTTCTATTTTTAGTTTAAAAGTTAATGAAACCAACTATGCTAGGTTGCTGCTCGGCGGTCTAAACACACCGCTTTGTGAGAAAATGTGGGATTCACGAAGTAGGTTGTCCAGACGCTGGAGATAACTAAACGGATATCTAGAGTATAGGCCCAACCGAAGCAGTAACGAAGCAATATAAACATGTACATAGACAAGCAAATAATGGCAGCGTGCGTGGCCCAACACTGCATGTGTCCGCATCATCATTAACAATGGTTCAAGCTACTGTATTAAACTGTACTAGGCTCTCCTATCCGAGATTATTTATAGTGGACCGGGACCACCATTTTTTAGGTGGTCCCTTAGTATAAATAGGAGGGTAATATTGAAAAAGAGGGAAAATGATAGGATAAAAAAGGAAAGAAAAAATTAATGATTTGAAAGGGATCACCGAAAGATTCAATGATCCTGGAACACATAAAATATTTCTCTCCTATCCCCCGGTCAAAGACGGAAGTTCGAGTTTTCTCATCAGGTATTGGCTAGTTTCTTAAAGATGAAAAGAAAAAAGAACTATTATTATGTTTCCAGTTAAAGGATCGTTAAAGCTAGCCACATTTAGTTTTTAAAATCTAGGAGATCCATCTAATTGTCAAATTATTTGAGTAAGGATGTTGCTTGTACTTTTGGATGATTATTTAAGCCAGATACACAAATGTTGCTAATTTGGCTTGCTATAGATATATCAATCGAAGTTAGGTTAAGGTCGCTCCTTTCATGCCTAATTATATGAAATTACACGCAACAAATTTATGTATATATCACGCAAGAATAAAGCTAGATTCCTAATATCTTTGTTTTTAGGGTTTTATTAATCTCATGTTACAGGAGATAAGTTATCTCATTTCATAGAGACAAATTTGTAGGCTCCACCATCTGAAAAATAAAAATAAAAAAATAATAACACAGTTATCAAAGGGTGTGTAGGAAGAAAAACTTTTATGATGTAATATGAGAATAGTTTTTCTTTGTTCTTATAAATGGTTGAGTCCAAACTTAGGTTACTTTGACAGAAATATATGGTGTTGGGGAATAGTATAAAAGCCGCATCATCAATCAAACAAAAATGCACAAAAGCTCTTTCAAAAAAAAAAAAAAAAAAGCACAAAGGAGACAAATTAAGTAATTTAAAAGAAAATTCAATTTCAAATACCAAAAAAGAAAAAGAAAATCTCGGTTTACTAGGTAGCATTTAAGAATTAAGGTTTTTTATCGCCTCATTTGGATGAAACATTTGACTTTACAACTCAAAGTGGTCCGGTGGAACTATCACAGGTGCTCAACTGCCCTTTTTTCTTATTGAATTTTCAGCGTTTGATATTTAGAATCTAACTTCCATATGTGGTTGATACTAAGTTCTTTGAAGCCATGGATGATATTGATGGAAGTGACTTTGAAAATGATATATTGGATGATGAGGCAACTGATCAGTTTGCAATGCACTAACAATAGAGTCATTAGATGAGGAAGATATGGAGTAATTTATGGAGTCTGTTGCATGGTGATAAACTAGAGTCAATAGGCCAAAGTGACAATGAAGATTGTAACACCCCGTATTAACCCGGTTTTTTAATATACTATTGTATTAAGTCAAGCTTAATTAAAATTTACGGAATAACTTTTACTTTAATTCAATTATGACGTCATTATACTTAGTTAAGTTGATTACTTAATTAGTTTTCATAAAATATCGTCTGTATGTAAATTGCAAGATAGCTAACTGAAATACCTCATTACATAAATAAAGTAACTATCTAAGTCACGGGTCTACAACACATAGCCCGCACAACATCCTGATACTTTATTACAAATTCAAATAAAATAAGACATAACCAAGACTATGTGGCGTGGACAAATCCCATGCTCACCAAATAAGGCAACAATACCCAACAGCAGTCTCAACAACAACAATAGTATAATAACTGAAGCTAAAAGCATAAAAGCAACAAGCATATCCAGCATCCAGCATATCAGCATATAACAGCAATATCTAACTCAGCTTTGGCCTCCTGCCACCCGAGGTCTCAACCCCTGGGTTACCTGAACTTGAAATAAGCGTCCTCAAACGTGGGGTGAGATCTTGAAACAAGAAATATCAGTAAGACAAGGGGTCCTCAAGGATCTTCCACCCCAAGCTCACTTACATGTGCAATATAAGTTCCAAAAGCAGTTTATCAATATAAGTTCCAAAACTATGCAGTGCAACAGATATTCATGTCATGTGTGTTATCACTATTCTACTGGCCAGAGAGATGCAGGAATACGTCTATTACCCACATAGTAGTACAAGGAACATCACTTGCACCTCACCCACAGCCTCACCATCTTGTATGTACCACATACTCAGGCTTATCATATAGGTGGACATCACATGCATATCATAAAGGCACGTTGTATATATCAGCTCAACAACATTTTCAAATATAAAAGCATGTAAACACAGCATGCATATAGACCATCCCCCCATGGGACATGGTGGAACCAACAATGGCAAAGCCGAGAACACGAAAACTTACCTTGCAAGCTCACAATCGTATACCAAGAGTCCACATAGCTCAAGTCCAACACACAGAAGAATCATAATCTGTTTTGGACCAGCAATCGTATCAATAACCAAAACTCATACGTATAAACACAAAGACTACGTTTTCCTTTTACGGTTTATGTCTTAAGGCTTCACACAAAGCCACAAGTCCTTAACCACTTAGGTTCTGACTTAGATAACTAATTCCAGAAGTACCACTTCATCAAACTAGGGTCCACAAACCCATACATCACTTCTGTATGAACAGTATCTTATTGTTCATCGAAATCCCAGAATATCCGGATATATGTCAGGGGCATATCCGGATATCCATATCCGGATATCAAGACCCCATATCCGGATATACATATCCGGATATCATATCAGGATATTTCGCGACAGATTGCAGTTTCTGCATTTCGCGAAGTTGTCCTTCAAGGTTCCATTTTTAATCCATTTCAACGTTAAAGCATGCATCTTTAAACCCTTCTAGGTCAGTTATCATGTTGGTTATTTGTTTAACTTGTTAAACATGGCAAGACACCTCTTTTACTCAATAAAACTCAAGATCAAGGGTGATACAACTTACTCAAGCTTCAAACTCAGCCAACGAACACTCTTGGAGCTCACTTGAAGCTTCCCAATACTAACTATACAGGATGCACGAAAATGACACCACAAAGATTGGTTCCTTGAGCCAAAGATCACTCCTTGAGGCTCAACAAACAAAGACAAGGCTTCCCAACACTCAAACTCTCCAAAACAGCCACCAAACTCCTTAAGGCAGCAATCACTACACAACAAACTGAGGTCTTTTACCCACCCAAGGCTAGCCCTCACAACAACCTACCACTTTGGTGAAGGAAAATAGAGCAAATGAGGTTACTTTGGTGGAGTTTCAAGGGGAAGAAGGCCAAGGAATGGTGGAGAAGGCAATGTAACAGTATTTTGGTCAGCCGCCCTTAGAATTCTCACGTAGGAATGCATACAAGCCTAGGGTTTTTTGCCCAACTATTGTATTTATAGCGGTATACAACTTAATCACACAGTATTATCATTAATTGTTACGCTTAGCATTTTAATCCCAAATTTTAGAATCTTAACCTACTCATTTTTCTAAGATTTTTCATATTTTTATTTTATTTTTCGGAGCACCTTTCTGGTACGCGCTTTTCCATAACCAGTATCAGTTCTGGCACTAGTTCTCATTATTTTGACTTGAAGCTCGTTTTACAAGTCTACATATCATTCTAGTAATTATCATGCACTTATTATAATTTTTCGGGATACTTCACCGGTACACATTTATACCGGGAAGCAGAACCGGTATCTGCACTTTTCGTCTGAAAAGTGACTTTCAGCATTATTACTCATTTACTATAATTATTATAGCCTCTTAATAATTATTAAGGTCATTTATGGAATTATTTCCTAATTATCACATTTAATTAATTAATCTCCTTAATTAATGGTGCAGGTTCTTACATTCACCCCACCTTTTTAAGGATTTTGTCCTCAAAATCAGAAACATACCTGTCTCGAAACTCGGGATACTGTCGGAGAAGCTCGTCATCTCGCTCCCAAGTGCACTCCTCAGGAGTACGTCCAGTCCACTGCACTTTGACCATCGGAATGGTCTTGCTCCTCAGCTGATTCTCGCCACGATCGAGAATCTTTAGTGGTCCAACGGGAGTCTTTAGGTTCTCCTGAACCTCCACATCATCCGGTTGCACCACGTGCGAAGGATCCGCTATGTACTTCCGAAGCTGAGACACGTGAAACACGTCGTGGATGTTAGCCAAGTTCGGAGGCAAGGCAAGCTGGTAGGCAACTGGTCCTACTCTACCAAGAATCTACCATGGCCCAATAAACCGCGGGCTCAGCTTCCTCACTCCCAAGGCCCGACCAACACCGGTGACAGGTGAAAGTCTCACAAACACGTGCTCACCCTCACTGAACTCCAGTGGACGATGCTTGACATCATAGTAGCTCTTCTGGCGATTCTGCGCCTGCTTCAAATTTTCTCTGATCATTTGGATCTGCTGGGTAGTATCTTGGACAAAGTCCAAGCCAAAAAGCTCATTGCCTCCAACCTCAGACCAGCAGGTAGGAGTCCGACACCTCCTACCATATAGTGCTTCGTAGGGCGCCATGCCCAGGCTAGCATGAAAACTGTTGTTGTATGAAAATTCCACCAAGGAAAGGTACCTATCCCATGCTGAACCCCGCTCCAACGTGCAAGCCCTCAACATGTCCTCTAAGATTTGGATTGTCCGCTCAGTCTGTCCGTCAGTCTGAGGGTGATAGGCGGTACTCAATCTCAACTATGTACCAAAAGCATCCTGCAGCGCCTCCCAGAACCGAGATGTGAACTTCGGGTCCCTATCACTGATGATACTCTCGGGCACCCCGTGAAGCCTCACGATCTCGCGTACATAAAGCTTGGCCAACTGATTTGTAGTGGAGCTCACCTTCACTGGTAGAAAATGGGCAGACTTCGTCAGTCTGTCCACAATGACCCAGATAGAGTCACAACAGCCTGAGTCTTCGGCAATCCCACCACGCAGTCCATGGAAATGCTCTCCTACTTCCACTGTGGTATCTCAAGAGGTTGAAGCTTACCAGACGGTTTCTGATGCTCAATCTTCACCTTCTGACATATAAGGAACTTGGACACAAATACTACAATATCTTTCTTCATGTCCGGCCACCAGAAATTTCTCTTCAGGTCCTGGTACATTTTTGTAGCACCAGGGTGTATAGTAAACCGGCCCTTATGGGCCTCTACCATAACCTCTTCGGTCAACGGACCTCGAGAAACCACAATCCTCTTCTGAAACAACAGCAATCCATCCTCATTCCAAGACACACCATCCATGTTCTTTACATAGTCAAGGCACTCTTTTTGCACTTGCGCCTCTTTAATCTTTTCCATCAGCTCATTAATCACTTCTGTTGTTTCCATCTCGAGAAGTGCTCCCCCAAACAAGGAAGTTACTGTCAGGTCACGAAATTTCTCGATCACATCGAGATCACCCATCATCAAAATGGACAGGCTCACAGATTTCCGGCTCAAAGCGTCAGCTACCACATTGGACTTGCCAGGATGGTACCTCAACTCAAAGTCGTAATCCTTCAAGAACTCCATCCATCTCCTCTGTCTCATGTTCAACTACTTCTGGTCAAACAAATACTTCAAGCTCTTATGGTCACTGAACACGACAAACTTAATGCCTCCAGATTTTTAAAGCAAATACAATAGCTGCCAACTCCAAGTCGTGAGTCGGGTAGTTCTCCTCATGAGGCTTCAACTGCCTCGAAGCATAAGCAACAACTTTACCCTTCTGCATTAACACGCAGCCTAGCCCCTTCCCAGAGGCATCACAATATAACTCGAACTGCTCCGCAGGATCAGGAAGGACCAACACAGGTGCAGTAGTCAGTCTCTCCTTCAACTCCTGGAAGCACTCCTCACACTCATGCATACATACAAACGGAGTCTCCTTTCGGGTAAGGCGAGTTAGCGGTAACAACATCTTGGAGAATCCCTCAATGAACCTCCTGTAGTACCCAGCCAAACCTAAGAAGCTCTTCACCTCTGTAACCGTCTTGGGACTCTCCCAATCCATCACGACGTCAATCTTGTTAGGATTAACTATAACTCTATCAGTAGAAATCAAATGACCCAGAAATTTTACCGACTTGAGCTAAAACTCACATTTTGACGACTTTGCATATAGCTTTTTCTCTCTAAGCACTTGCAACACAATCTTCAAGTGTTCAGTATGCTCATCCTCAGTCTTAGAGTATATCAAAATGTCGTCAATGAAGACGATCACAAACTGATCCAGGTACGGCTGGAAAATGCTGTTCATGTAGTCCATGAACACTGCGGGTGCATTGGTGAGTCCGAACGGGATCACGAAATACTCATAATGACCGTATCTCGAACGAAACGCGGTCTTTGGGAAATCCTCCGGCTTTACCCGAATCTAATGGTATCCGGACCGGAGATCAAACTTCGAATACACGCAAGCACCCCTGAGCTGATCCAGCAAATCATCAATGCGTGGAAAGGGATACTTGTTCTTGATTATCACCTTGTTCAACTGCCTGTAGTCGATGCACAATCGCATAGTCCCATATTTCTTCTTAACAAATATGACCGGGGCTCCCCAAGGAGACACACTTGGCCGAATGAAGTCTTTCACCGAAAGATCCTCAATATGCATCTTTAACCCAGCCAACTCCGGTGGCGACATCCGATATAGAGCTAATGAAATGGGTCGCACACCAGGCAACAAGTCAATAGAGAACTCTATCTCCCTCTACGGTGGAAACTCAGGAATCTCCTCGGGAAACACCTCAAGGTATTCCCCCACCACAGGAATGCCAGTGAGATCCTCCTGTGTCCCACTCACCAAACCTCCCAACATCAGATAGCCAAATGCCCCTACTCTCAAGGCCCTCCTAGCCTGTAGGACTGAAATGAACGGCGAGGAACTGGCTGTGGACCCACTCGAAGACATCACCATTTTCTTGGCACAACAATCAATCAATGCACAATTCCTGGACAGCCAATCCATGCCCAGAATAATCTCCAAGTTGGCCATCGGCAATCCTATCAGATCTACCGAGAAATCACGGCCATCCCACTGAAATGCCATATCGCGATGAACAGTGGAGGTCAAACATTTTTCTCCGGTGGCGGTGGTCACCCGCATCGGTGGAGAAAGTACAGCAATGGGAAACTCTAGCCCCAAAGCAATCGGGATAGCAACAAAAGAATGCGTAGCCCCGGAGTCAAACAAGACATCAACAAGCGAAACACCAATGTTAACAGTACCTCTGACAAGGTTCGGAGCTCTGTCCGACTGCTGGCGATCCAATGTGTAAACACGCCCCGTAGCAGGTGGCACTGTCGGTGCCGCTGAAGGTACCATCTGTAAGGGAACTGCCTGCACTGCAGCAGCTCTAGCTGTCGACGACGGGAAATCTCTAGAGTAGTGGCCCTCTTTGCCACAATGGAAACAGATCAACTGGCCTGTAAAACACGGCCCAAAATGAGTATTCCCGCATCCTGAGCATCTGGGAGCAGGAGGTCTAGCTGTACTCCCCGGAGTCATAGTCCTCTTGAACTGATTCGGCGCTTGCCTAGCCGCCAACCTATCGAACTTGGCCAGGTACTCGTCAACAGACAACGAGCCCTGAACCAACCTATCGAACTATCCCTGCTTCCTCTCCTGCGCATCATAGGGAAATTACCGACCCAGAAAACAATCCTTGAAGAATGGCCACGTCATCACATGGCCCTGCATCTCGAATGCGTGAGAGGTGTTCGTCCGCCACTAATGGCTTCGCCCTCCAGCATGTAGGTAGCGAACATCAGCTTCTGCGGATCAGTACACTGCATGACCCGGGAATTCTTGTCCAGCGCCTGAAGCCATCTCGCTGCAGCAATAGGATCGTAAGACCCATCAAAAGTAGGTGGGTTATGCTTACGGAAAGCATTCAGCCGGCGGTCTATCTCGTCACGATCCTCAACAAATATAGGGACGGTCTGCATGACCCCCGTAAGGTGACTACCCTCTCCCATCTGACTCTGGGTGTTGTCCTGAAGACTAGGTGGAGGTGGAAGCGGTGGTGGCAGTGGAGGTGGTGGAGGACACTGGCCAATAGCAGGACCAACCCTTATCTCCTCTAACATGACTCTCATCATAGTCATGTTCGCCAAACGGTTGGCCTACAATACGTCCTCTGTGGCTTTCATATTCGCGTCTCTAATGACGTCCAGCATAGCCTGCTTTGCCAATATCGTGGCCTCCTGGTCGGCTAGTCGGGCCGCCTGCATCTCAACCAATGCAGCCAGGACAGGATTCAGTTGATCCTCACTAGTACCTTGGTTCCTTCTTGGTTGTAGCATGACTCTGCACAAGTTACACAAAGAATGAGTTGATCAGGCCCACACAATGTTGTCACATATGCATTATCATAATACACACCAATCAGAGAGAACACAAGATAGACATACAAGAAAACATCCTAAGTTATTGCAATACATACAGGCTTTTCCCTAGAAAGTGCTCTGATACCATAAAATGTAACACCCCGTGTTAACCCGGTTTGTTAACATACTATCAAATTAAGCCACGCTTAATTAAAATTTGCAGAATAACTTTTTCTTTAATTCAATTATTACGTCATTAATACTTAGCCAATTGATTACTTAATCACTTATCATAAAACATCGCCTGTATGTAAATTGCAAGATAGCTAACTGAAATACCTCATTATATAAATAAAGTGAGTATCTACGTCACGGGTCTACAACACATAGCCCGGACAACATCCTGATACTTTATTACAACTTCAAATAAAAGAAGACATAACTAAGTCTATGTGGCATGGAAAAAACCCATGCTCACCAAATAAGGCAACAATGCCCAACAACAGTCTCAACAGCAACAATAGTATAATAACTGAAGCTAAAAGCATAAAAGCAACAGGCATATCCAGCATCCAGCATATCAGCATATAACAACAATATCTAACTCGGCTCTGGCCTCCTGGCACCTGAGGTCTCGACCCCTGGGTTACTTGAACCTGAAATAAGCGTCCTCAAACGTGGGATGAGATCTCTAAACAAGAAATCTCAGTAAGACAAGGGGTCGTCAAGGATCTTCCACCCCAAGATCACTTACATGTGCAATATAAGTTCCAAAAGTAGTTTATCAATATAAGTTCCAAAACTATGCAGTGCAACAGATATTCATGCCATGTGTGTTATCACTATTCTACTGGCCAGAGAAATGCAGGAACACGTATATTACCCATATAGTAGTACAAGGAATATCGCTTGCACCTCACCCACAGCCTCACAATCTTGTATGTACCACATACTCAGACTTACCGTATAGGTGGACACCACATGCATATCATAAAGGCACATTGCATAAATCAGCTCAACAACATTTTCAAATATAAAAGCATGTAAACACAACATGCATATAGACCATCCCCCCATGGGACATGGTGGAACCAATAATTGCAAAGCCAAGGACACGAAAGCTTACCTTGCAAGTTCACAATCCTATGCCAAGAGTCCACACAGCTCAAGTCCAACACACAGCAGAATGACAATCTGTTTTGGACCATCAATCGTATCAATAACCAAAGCTCATACGTATAAACACAAAGACTACGTTTTCCTTTTACGGATTATGTCTTAAGGCTTCACACAAAGCCACAAGTCCTTAACCACTTAGGATCTGTCGTAGATAATTAATTCCAGAAGTACCACTTCATCAAACTAGGGTCCACAAACCCATACACCACTTCTATATGAACAGTACCTTACTGTTCATCGAAATCACAGAATATCCGGATATATGTCGGGGGCATATCCGGATATCCATATCCGGATATTTCGTGACAGAATGCAGTTTCTGCATTTCGAGAAGATATCCTTCCAAGGTTCCATTTTTTAATCCATTTCAACGTTAAAGCATGCATCTTTAAACCCTTCTAGGTCAGTTATCATGTTGGTTATTTGTTTAACTTGTTAAACATGGAAAAAAACCTCTTTTACTCAACAAAACTCAAGATCAAGGGTGATACAACGTACCCAAGCTTTATACTCAACCAATGAATGCTCTTGGAGCTTGTTGCGAACTCGGAAAGTGTACCGATCGTTCCAAGTAATAAAGTGATAAGTAGAGTATCATTCTCCACGAGAATTGAGGCACCGAAATTATTATAATTAGTCCTCTCTTGTTGGATCAATAAAAGTTGGTAATAAAAATGATTGTGAATTGTGAAAGACAAAAATAATTAAAGAAAATGAAAATAATTCAAGAACTCTATGGAAACTCAAGAACAGAAAATCGATGAAAAAATAATAGAGAAAATATTGCAGTAAGAGAAACAAACACCTTGACGATCCCCACCTTGTAATCTGAATTAACATTTATATTAAATTTACCCATTGATCAAATAATTCATCATCTTTAAATTAACTGGTTAAGCCCTAATCCCTTAGTGACATTAACCTTATTAACCCTTATTAGAACCCTAATCCCTTAGTGATCCCTTTTTAGGTTAAACGTTAAAATCAATGAATCTTGGATGTTTGCGGTTCATGTAGCCTTTCCCTAGTGCATACACGAACAGTCATTGTCCTTTTTGTCAGGAATTAGAATTCCAATATCCCTATTGTGAACCCTAACCCTCGCAATCCCCTTAGAATGATCAGATCTAAAAGAATTAAAGATGAAGTGCAAAGGAAAATAAATGCAATTAGATAAATAAACGTAAACTTGATTCAAATTACAAGCGGTTCACATCAAGGGTTGCAACCCTTACCACAATAAAAAAAGATCTAGTCAACCTTAGTCATGACTAATCTCGAAAAATAAAACATAAAACTAGAAGAAAGAAAAAGAAGAAGAAAAACTATAAAAACTAGAAAACTAGAAGAAATCTCAATGGAGTGGAATTCTTAATTGTGTGGAATAGAATGTCCATGGAATGGTGGAAAGGACCCTTTTATATAGCCACATGATGCCTCGAGTCTTCTGAAAATGCCCTCGTTCTGTTTTAATAGCCATAAAATAGAAACCGTAGAAACCCCCAGCCATAAAAACAAAACTGCTAAAAAATGGCTAACTCTTAATTTTCCATTTTTCATCATAATTGCACAATTCAAGGACAACATTTATGACGGCCACACGATCAGCGCCAAATCCTTTCCTTGTTTTTTTTCAAATTTCGAATTTCTTCACCTTTTAACCTATAAAAATATAAAATAATCAGTGAAAGTGTATTTGAACATGGATTATCAATAATTCATTAAAAATAATAACCTTTATTACTGAATTACTGTCAAATCCTTATTCTTTTTACTCTGAAACATCTATATTTTGAAGGCATATCAGACCTCACTTGAAGCTCCCCAATACTGACTATATAGGATGCACGAAAATGGCACCACAAATGTTGGTTCCTTGAGCCGAAGATCACTCCTTAAGGCTCAACAACAAAGACAAGGCTTCCCAACACTTAAACTCTCCAAAACAACCACCAACTCCACAAGGCAGCAGTCACTACTTAACAAACTGAGGTCTTTTACCCACCCAAGGCCAGCCCTCACAACACCCTACCACTTTGGTGAAGGAACATAGAGCAAAGTAGGTTACTTTGGTGGAGTTTCAAGGGGAAGAAGGCCAAGGAATGGTGGAGAAGGCAATTGTAATCACTCATTTTTGTCCTCACGCATAAAAAAATAATAAAGAAAATAAAATGTGAACCTTCTATTTTGGAGTATATTATTATCATTATTATTATTTATTTATTGTTTTATATAAAAGAATAAAATAAAAGAAATTGATGATTAAGGATTATTTTTTAGTTACAGTAAGGTTGTTTGTCAATTAGTGATCAGAAAGAATAGTTGAAAATATTTAAATATTGTGGGCTCATCCATCATCCACTTCCCTGCCATGCGTATATTGTCTTAGGCAATTATAGTGTAATTTTCCTTTTAGCAAAGCTAGTGCAACCTTGAAGACAATACAAAGAGGTTTACACCAAATTATGATGCCGCTAAGGCACATGACTTTGGGAAACATGTAATTCATAAAGAAAGAATTGGGAATAGAAGTATTAACCCTCCCACACTTATTTGGTACATCAAGGCGGTGCTGAATGTCTTCAACGTGAAGAAACCAAATGCTAGAAGCAACCAATATTAGTGGACCATATATCTGCAACTTGTGCTGCCAAAAGAAATTCAGTCGGCTATCCATATGTCATATTTTTGCAGTTAACGTGGGAAGATGGCAGCTGCAAATGATGGGCTTTTTTTCCTTAGCCGACAAGAGCCTCCTCTATAAAGGTGTCCATAAGAGCCATAAAGGGGAACAAAAAACTCAGAAGGAAGAGAGGGAGATAATGAGAAATTTCTAAAGAAAAGCTACTAAAATTTTTGTGAGTTAGAAAGAAAGAAGAAGAGAATAGATAGAGAGTTGCGAAAAGGAACTCAAGGGAAAAATGAGGTGTAGCACTTAAACGGAGACATTATAAAGAAGAAACCATCTTCTTGTGAGCTCTTCAGATTTTGTCTTTGGCCCAAAGATCAACAAATCCAAACTAGGCGTCCAAGTAACTCATCTATACACTTTGCTCTCATGGGTTACTTTTCATATATTTGTGTTTCATTCTAAAAAGTACATCTGTTGTTAGTTTGATTTTTAATGTCTCGTAGTATGCATGTATTGCTCTTTTGAAAACTGTATAGGTTGTTTTTTAGTTATCAAACTCTTAATATTCCATCATACTAAATAATGTCTTTTTCCCTTTTTTATTTGCTTTTTAGACGTTTGGTTTCAGAACGTTTTGCTTATGGGTCATTTCTAAATTGAAGTGTTCATATACTTGTCAGTTTGCTTCCATGTTTTGTTAAGTTTTCATAAATTTCTTGTTTTAAAAATTCATTCGTTAGCTTGAAACAATATGTTATTGTGTGTATGCAAATGTGGATCGATATCATGATTTCATTCATAGGCTAATAAATGACACAGACGGTCACTGCCTTCCTTTTTCCTTCGTTGGCTGAAACCATATGTCCTTCCTGTGATAAAAATGATACCGAAAAGGCTTAGAAAGTGTCCCTTTGAATTTTTTTCTTTGTTTATTATTTTCCATGCGGTTACTTTCATTCTCCAAACGTCAAGGGCTTTGGTTACTGTTGGTGGAATTCATTCTCAATAAGTTTGAATAAAGTAAGAATATATTATAATAATACAAAAGCAAACTTACACAGTATCTTTCTAAGTACATAAATCAGATAAAAAAAGGAGAAGTCGGACCTAGAAAGTTGGACACATTCTTTTATTGTTATTCTTACTAAGAAATGAAATCTTAAAATTTTAAAGTAAAAAAGGCAATAACAACCTTGTTGCATCTAACCACCTTATTATCAATAATTAAGGTTCCATATGATTTCTCAAGAACATATATAATAAATCATTTTTTAAAACAAAATTGTATTGGTGAATCCAAAACTTAAACATCTTTATATTACCATAATAATGGAAAACAATAAGAACGTGGTGATTATGGATTTTCTTTTAAACATGAAAATAACATCATTCAATTCAGATCACCAAGGGTATGTAAAATTCAAAATTAATTTGATATCAAATAAGAGGGATTAGCTGAGTTGTGACAGCTTCTTAATCCTAATATCTTTAAAATCATTTCGATTGTGACAGTCCGATGATTTTAAACAAGTTTAGAAATAATAAATAAACAAACGCATAATCATAATTTTTTGTTGACTTTGGGTTAATTTAAAACATAAAGAATAAAAAAGTTAGTTCTCTATCAATGGAAATGAGAGTCAGCTGAGCCGTGACGGCTTGTTAACCCCACACATTTTGTTTTGACTCATTATTGCCGAGACGGCTTGGTGATTCAAAATTAAATCAAATTTATTCTAAAATTTACGATAACAAAAAATAATAATATAAATATTATTATTCTTTTAAAAAGAAAGGATTAGCTGAGTTGAGACAACTTGTTAATCCTACAATTATTATTTCGGATTATTTTAGCTACAACAGTTTGATAGTCCGAAACCATCAAATCCAAAACTTTCAAAATTATTTTCTTTAAAACTACTTTCAAAACTAAAATCAATCAACACACAAATATTTTCCACAGAACGACGTAGCTTTGAGTTCTCTATTGTACCGAGGGAGGTACATCGGAGCGGGACCATCCCGTCAAGCACAAAAATAAATTTTCAAAATTAGTTTTCTTTTCCAGCAATCAATGTTATTTAATTTTTAGGGTGAAATAAATATTTAAAATATTATAAATAATTTGCACAATTGATATAAGGTAACCGTTTTTTAAACGGACGGTGTAGCGTGCTAACACATTCCCTACTCGTAATCGACTCCCGAACCCGTTTCTGTTTTCAAAAGACCAGTTGTATTTAAAAAAGGTTTTTACAATGTTTTCCTAAATAAACCTTGGTGGCGACTTCATTGTTTTAACCATTCAATATCTTTCGTTGTCACGTCGCGATACGGTTGCGACAGCAATGGAGCAGTATCTTGGTCAGCCACCCTTAGAATTCTCACTTAGGAATGCATACAAGCGTAGGGTCTTATGCCCAATTATTGTATTTATAGCGGTATACAACTTAATCACACAGTATTATCATTAATTGCTACGCTTAGAATTTTAATCTCAAACTTTGGAATCTTAACCTACTCATTTTTCTAAGATTTTTCATATTCTTATTTTATTTTTCGGAGCACCTTTCCGGTATGCGCTTTTCCATAGCCAGTATCATTTCTGGCACCAGTTCTCATTATTTTGACTTGAAACTCGTTTTGCTAGTCCTAAATATTATTCTAGTAATTATCATGTACTTATTATAATTTTACGGGATACTTCATCGGTACGCATTTATACCAGGTAATAGAACCGGTATCTGCACTTTTCATCCGAAAAGCGACTTTCAGCATTATTACTCACTTACTATAATTATCAGAGCCTCTTAATAATTATTAGGGTCAATTATGGAATTATTTCCTAATTATCACATTTAATTAATTAATCTCCTTAATTAACGGTGCGAGTTCTTACAAAGATCATGAATGTTATGATAATTATGCTGATTTCACATCAGAAAATTCATTGGAGGGTAACATTGAATTATCAGTTGGCATGAGATTTGCTACTGTTGATGAATTTAGAGAAGATTTGAAAGAATGATCAATATCTCGTGGGGTTGAATACAAATGCAGAAAATCTGATAGGACAAGACTAAGAGCTATTTGTAAGGTATCTAAAGATTGTAAGTTCCTAGTGCATGCATCACCGGTGGGAGGAAAAAATACATTTCAAATTAAATCATGGAACCCTGACCACACATGTCCTAGAGAAGCAAAAAATAACCTCATTACTTCTGATTAGTTAGGGACAAAATTGTTAGAGGATTTTAGAGCAAATCCAAAGGAGTCAATATTAGGAATGAGGAATCGAGTAAATAGGATTCTGGGGTAATTTGCTCAAATAGTTTTTATATAGGTTGTCTTGTTGGCAAGTTGCTAATTTTGTGCATTTGTTGGAACAAATATTAAGGTTTTATTTCTCCATGACATTTTGATTTTGGTTGTTGATGCTCCATGCCACTTGCTGCAAACCACTATGTTCGAGGCTTTGGTTGGTGCTTGCAGTAGTGGATTCTGATGTTAATTTTCTTTAATTTATAAAGAAACTCAAGCTATGGAGATTTACAAGATATAGGTCAGGCAGAACAAAGACTTTGTCCACTCCTTGGAGTTTTTGGCCAATGTAATCTTCTTCTTCTTTCTTTTATATATTTTCAGGTCATGGCTTTTGTTGTTTTAGTTAGCTGTTTAATTTGGTGGTATTTGTGTTGTGCTTAATTTTAATATATATAATTTCAATTGAAATTTTTGACTGAGTTTTATGCTTTATTATGTTGTTAGTTAGACTCACAGATTAAGAAATAGGTTTATGAAAGGGTGAGGAAGTGGGGTTCTTTAATATATAATTATAATTTCATTTTAGTAGGTTAATATCATAGGTTCTATCTACATGTGGCTTTTGAATTTTTATTTTCAATACATATTGTTGTGTTTGTTGTTTGTGTGGTTCATATAAGTCTATGGAGGGATTTGTGTTGAAACAAGAGTTTTTATTTGTTGAGATATTGTGCTTTGTAGTGGTTCATATATGCTGTTGATTGTTATGTTAATCGAGGATTTAAAATGTGAACAGAGTTTGACGTGGCTGTGTAGAATTTTAATAAGCAAGTGTACAAGCTTTCAAGCTTTGCATCTGAATGTGTATAGAATTAATATTGGCTATGTAGAAATAATGATTGAGGTGCTGTGTAGAATTAATTTTGATTCTAAGATTTATTTTATTAAATGTTTTTAGGGGTGAAATTGGAAGAGTAAAGTCATATTTAACAGTGTTAAGCAAAAGGATATGGTGGTGTTCCCTTTTGCAAATCACAGGGGCATATATGATAAAAAAATCACATGGGTATAAGTGATTCTGAAGTAAACCATAGGGGTGTTGGTGAACTTTTCCCTAAATTAAAAAAGGATGCCTTGATCTCAAAGTTGTTTGCTTGGATAGGTGGCCTCACTATGCTTGCCACCGGATGAGAATAATTTGGATTCAGATATTGCTCCATTAGCTCCTCAAGAGGTGGAGGTGGATTTCTTGGGATTATCACCTCTTCTACTAGCTCAGATATTGATGTCTCTTACGTTAGCATGCTTTCTATTGGTCCTTTCAAACCTCCCTAACTCTGATTCGTACTGCAAAGAGTTGGCGTCAACAATACCTCGCAGTTGCATTAACCAAAGAAATAAAAGAAGTGAGAACAAGAAAGTAACTAAAATAAAATAAAAAAGAAAAGAAAAAGTATTCAATCTATGATGTTTTATATATTAATAATGTTGATAGCGCTCAATCCCTGACAACATCGCCAAAAACTTGTTGTAGCACAGAAAGTGCACCGGTCATACAAGTTATAAAATGATGAGTAGTGTTATCGTTCCTACGAAGATTGATTTATCAAGCACTACTTTCACAACTATACCAAAGATGGAACAATTGAAATGATTTTTGTGAAATTGATTGAGATATTTAAACCAATGCAAAAGCTACCAATTAAAAATCAAATGCAAGAAAAGGAACTCAAGTAAAAATCAGAATTAAAATTACTAAATGAATGAGCAGTTAGGGTTTCGACTTCCCTAAGTTCATCTTAATCAATCTACCCTTTCCCTCAATTAACATTCAAACTCATGTTAACAATTCATCATAAATTCATTGAAACTCAATCCCTTGGTATTTTAATACTTTTTCCTATTAAGAATCCTAATCACTTAGTAATTCTGCTTAAGGCAAGCATTAAGAACAATGAGTTAACACAGTCATAGGTTATATTAGTCTATCCTTAGATCAAACAAAATCTTGCAATTATTTAGATCAGAATTTCACACCAACATCCTTATTGTCATGCAAAACTCAAGTATCCATTTATAAGTGGATAATTCACAAAAAAATAAAGAGTAAAAAGCAGAATAATTGCACAACATGGAACGTTGAATATTAAAATTGAAAGGAAAAAGTAAACATGATCAAGAATTCATTAGTTCCATCTACCCTTAACTACAAGAAAACCTAGCTTGACATGGTATAAGAAACTAAAACAATAGATGAAAAAGTAATGAAATCCATAAAAATAACTTGATGATTGGTCTACATGATCAAGCTTTGACCCTTCCTTCGACTCCTCTGTCCAAGAGCAAAGCTTTCCCCCTCTTTAGGTTGCAAAAAATAGAATGCCTTTTGCCCTCTTTCTTTCCCTTTTTAATAAAAAGATCCATGGGCTTTTTACAATGATGCTCACTTAGTTTGCTCGACGAACAGATACTGTGAAAAATAGCAGCCTCTAGACATGCTCGCTAAATATGCTTGCTTGAGCGAGCAAATTCGTGACAGTGGCCTCCTCTGGTTTTCTTCACTGAGTTTGCTCGCACAAGCGAGCAATTGCACGAAATAACACCTCGATGAATTTTCTCACTGGACTTTCTCGCTAGAGCGAGAAAGCCAGCTAAGCATAACTTGGCTCAAATTTTCTCTTCCTCTAGCTTCCTTGATCCATCAATGCTCTATCATAACAATTTTTAACCTGACATTTTTCAGTCAGAATCATATCAAACACGGAAAATTTTAAGTCTTTTGTATTTAATAATATTTACCATGTCTTTATATTTAGCATGCTTTTGTCCCTAAAAAAATGATATATTTGACACTTAACAATCTAGCAGTGGATATGTTGTTTCCTTATTTGGCAGAGTTTTCAATTGGATGAGCAAGAGACCAAACATGGTTGTTTGGTCTACTATCGAGGTAGAGTACACAACCTTGACTTATGTTGTTAAAGGAAGTTATTTAGTTGCACGATTTGTGTAAAGAGCTTGGTTTTACACAAAAAGAAATGATAGTTTGGTGTGATAGTCAAAGTGCTATATTCTTGGCTTAAACCCCAAATTTTCATGTAAGGACCAAAGATCCTATCATACAATACATTTTATCATAAAAGAAAGATAAAGAAAAATGTCCTAATGGTGAAGAAAATCGACATACAACTTAAAAGTTTTGATTTTCTAACCAAGGAATGAGTTTATAGAAGTTTGATTAGTTGACAATTGATTTGGATTTGAAGAAGCATACGAGACATTCACAAAGTGGGAAAATGATGGGTATGGTAATACTTCGCATTTAGTTGAAGACACATGCTCCTTGGTGAACGGGTGGGGTAAGGGAGGCAACGCTCCCGTGCCTACAAAGGCCTTGCATTATTTTAGGTCTTGAATTTCTTTTAGTAATATGGACTTAAGTCCATGAATTGCTGTTGCAGTTTAAGATATCTGAGCCTATTTATATTTCTCTTTTACAAAGTGATCATAATGAGTGTTCAGAGTAGTGTTTTAAAACCCCGCTCGAACCGGTCGGGTCAACCCGGAAACCGGTAAACCGGTTCGAGTTACACATCCGATCGTATATGCATTCGAATCGTATGTGTGATTATTGATTGCATTATTTTCAAGATAGCAGTAATTGGCTGAGATGACTTCTTGTTTGGAGGTTACTTCTCAAAAAGATTTAATGTCGTATTCAACCGCGTGTGAATTAAGTCTTGGCATATTGAATCATTATATGGGTCTATAAAAATGCTACAATCATTTTTAACCTTTGCACTACGACATCTATTTTGAAGGAAGTGATAAAAGAATAACTACTTCTGTGACTCATACTTAAATAGTTAAATTCAATCTGCCTTTGTTGAAAACACCTCTAACCTTATCCCAACATGTCAATAATGAAGCGCAAAAACCAGTAAGCAAACTACAACTATACCTCTCTACATAATCAGATTAAAAGATGCCGGATAAGATAAATGTCATTCCCCACTTGATTACTGTTCTTTGCTATCCAAGTCCAAGACGCAGCTGAAGGTAGGATAAGGATTAACTTAACTTGGCTAGGGTGACTTTTCTTCCTAGAGAATAATATGCCGGAGAAAGTGCATGAATGTTTAAAAGAAAATTTACGGAAGTTATTTTACTCTTCTAAAGTTAGCTACAAGTTTCATTAAAAACATGCCAATTACCTATTAATAAAAAATCATAATTAGGAATCAAATTTTATTTATTTTATTAGCGCAGTTTAATTTTACCAATTAAGTCCATGGTCTTGTGACTTGAAATTTAATTATGGTATATAAATATAGGGTTTATCATCTATAATTTAACATGACCAGAAAATTTTTCCTATGCTCACAATATTTTGTGGGGCCCACAATAAAAAAAAGAACTCTGGCACGCAAAATGAATCTCTATAACATAACACAAACACTTTTCCTACAACATAACTCTTATAAAACCCATAAATATATGATGGAAGAACTAGTCGACTCATTAGTGAACAAACCTCTCTCCAAAAAAAAAAAAAGTTTAATTATGGTATATAAATATATGATGGAAGAACTAGTCCAGCTTAATTTACAACCTCATTAGTAAACAAACCTCTCTCCACCATCATTTAGCCATCACTCTCATTCAGCATACCAAAATGGAGGAATATTCTAATAAGGTACCAGGTATAAAGTCTAGTGGATTGAAATACTTTTTATAAATATATCAGGCACAGAACAAAAAAGTTGTCACACCATCAACAACTCCTAGCACCACCTCTCAATTAGGTGTGGTGTGTTTTTATTCCTGTTTACAGTATGAAAAATAACGTAAACAAATATATATATATATATATATATATATATATATATATATATATATGTGAAGAACATAATTCAAATAATAACACCTATAATCAGATGTAAATCTTCTATTTTTCTCAAAAGCATGAAAATTCATATAACAAGAGGGGAAAATATATTAAATACTTTTTGAAGGACTTAAGAAATGTTATTAATATTCTTCACAAATAATTATGTGTCATTTCATGAAAAAAATATATTTCTTTTAAAAATTAAGAAATGTTATTATTATTATTTTTTATAAAAAAGATCCTTATTGGTTGGTGTTGCGATGAACCGGGAGGCTGATATCAGCTGCCGCCTAAAGAGCAAGTGGTGGAGAAAAAATCTAGCTCATTCTTTGTGTTGTTATAGGCTACAGTGGCTTCACAAGTCGCAACCAAATCGTAAATATTAATCTTAATATTATAAATGCCACGTGTTGAACTGCTCATTCAAACTGAGCGGTTTTTTATACGAAGGTGATGAAAATTAAGATGACGAGCATATATTAAAATTTTGTCTCGTATCAAATGCAGACAGCGTAGTTAGCAATCTGAATTTTATATGTGACAGAACTTTCCTTGTCACATATAAAAATACCCTGGTTATTGGTTGATATCGTGGGATTTGTCTTTTGCTTATTTTGAGCTCCCCAAGAATTTCTGCTTATTTTTATATTTATTTGGGTGTTTTCTAATAATTAGTGTCATTTTCTTTGGCACAATTATTTAGATCACAACTTCCATTCGACCTCGAAAAATCCGTAACTTCATATTAGAAAGCCAAAATTTGGGAGTAGATTCTCTCATGTGCTAATTAACATGATCATGTCATGTGTGGTAATTATAATCATATATGAGTGAGTGAATGGTGATAAAGGAAAAGAGAGAAAGATATAAGTATAGAAAGATACACAATCATCATTCTTAATTTAATTATTAATAATTAAGATCCTTGCATATGATATGATCATATTAAATTACACATGATAGTATTCATTTCCTCCAAAATTAGAGATAAAAGATAAGGTTTTGGAAAACTCCTGTATACATGTTCCATGAAATAAGAATTCAGGGAAAAATGGGTAAATTAAGAGAATAAAGCATAAAATTTTATTCTATATTTAATGTATTTTAAGGATAAAACAGAAAAGGAGTATATGGATAAAATAAAAATAAAAATAGAACAAAATCCTGTATATTTAATTCCACTCCATTATGCATGTCCTTACGGTAAACACAGTTTAGGATTATTTATTGTTTTGTTGATCATTCTTCTACATATCATTGCTAGAGCACTGTGCGAAATATTAGTTTTTTCATTACAAAAATCCAGTTTATTATTAATATATATATATATATATATATATATATATATATATATATATATATATATGGGAAAAACGTTTCTCAAGCAGCTTGAGATAAGTTTATTTCCGGCTAGCCCCAAAACTACGTCGTTTTGATTAATGAAGGGTGTTTATGTAATTCTAGGTGAATTAATGAAGGGTGTTATTGTAATTTTATTTATTTTTTATATCATATACATTTTATTGAAACACCCTTCAATAATTCACCTAAGATTACATAAATACCCTTTATTAACTAAAATGACGTAATTTTGGGGCTAGCTGGAGATAAATTTATCTCAGACTGCTTAAGAAATGTTTACTCCTATATATATATATATATATATATATATATATATATATATATATATATATATTCTTGAGGATTGGATAATTATTTTTATCATTCTTTTTTCTTTTTAAGAAGAGTGATTTCACCTTTGCTTAACTTTAAATTATTAATTTTTTAAAAAAATTTATACTAAAATGTATTCTTTCTTCTCAAACTCCGTTGTTCATACTTAAGATGATTATATGAAATAACAAATTATATTTCAAGCTTAATCACTTCATGCACTTAAACATTCAAATAAAATAATTAATGACATAAAACTTAGGATTCTCTTTTCACATATCAGATGAAGTAACATTTCTCATGCCATAGACACAATAAGTGATAGGGTTCATCACTTATTAAAAAAACAAAAAACAAAAAAGATAGCACAAATTTTAATGTCTCACAACATGAGAAAGTCATCTCCTATTACATGAGAAAATGACTTTCCTTAAACTTAACATGTTAGTATTATAGTAATGATTGTAAACATCTCTGATTAACGATAAAAAATTCAAATAATCTTAACTTAATTCAAATTTACTTTTATGAAAACAAATAAGGTATAAACTTTTAGGGTGACAATTTTTGTCAGTTCATGTTGAGTTGAGGTGTTAAACAAACACGAATGCACTCAACTCAAACATCATATGAATAAAGATTCATGTCAATGTATCCAAAAAAAAAAAAGATTTGTGTCAAATATTTGATACCAACACGAGACACTTACTTTGCAAGTCAATACAACACGAATAACATGAAACATCAAAGTATGTTACTTGTTATGTTAGTTGACATGACACGAATAACCCGTGTACTAAATATCATTTTTATCAATGTTGTGTTGACACAACACAAAACAAATAATCTAGAAGAAAGTTGTAACACCACGTGTATACCGGGTTTGTTAACATGTCATCGTATTAAGTCACGCTTAATTAAATTGCGGAATAACTTTTTTTTAATTCAATTATGACGTCATTGTACTTAGCCAAGTTGATTACTTAATCAATTTCATAAAAACATCACCTGTATGTAAGTTGCAAAGACAGCTAACTGAAATACATCAATATATAAATAAAGTGAGTATCTAAGTCACGGGACTACAACACATAGCCCAGTCAATATCCTTATACATTATTACATCTGAAGCCTAAAAGCATAAAGTCAAGCCAATGTGGCATGGGCAATCCCCATGATCGTCAAATAAGGCAACAAAGCGCATCAAGTCTTAACAGACAACAACATAATAATGAAGCTAAAAGCATAAAGCAGTAAACAGGATCCAGCATCCAAGCATATCAGCAAATCAGCATAAGCAGCATAAATAGATATCAACTAAGCTCCGACCTCCTACCACTAGAGGTCTCAACCCCTGGGTTACCTGAACTTGAAATAAGCGTCCCAAAACGTGGGGTGAGATCTCTAAACAAGAAATCTCATTAAGACAAGGGGTCCTCAAGGATCTTCCACCCCAAGCTCACTTACATGTGCAATATAAGTTCCAAAAGCAATTTAACAATATTAGTTCCAAAACTATGCAGTGTAACAGATATTCATGTCATGTGTGTTATCACTATTCTACTGGCCAGAGAAAAGCAAGAATACGTCTATTACCTACAGTTAGTACAAGGAACATCGCTTGCACCTCACCCACAGCCTCACCATATTGTGTATACCACATACTCAGGCTTACCGTATAGGTGGAACACCACATGCATATCATAAAGGCACTCGCATATAACAACTCAATAGCATTTATCAAAATAATACATGAAAACAACATCATGCATATAAACCATCCCCATGGGACATGGTGGAACCAACAATGGCAAAGCCAAAGACACGAAAGCTTACCTTGCAAGCTAACTACCCAATGCCAAGAGTCCACACTAGCTCAAGTCCAACACAGCAGAATCACAATCTGTTTTGGACCAGCAAATATATCAATACTCAAAGCTCAAAAGCATAACATACAGACTACGTTTTCCTTCTACGTTTTACTTCTTTAGGTTTCCCGTAAAGCCACAAGCCGTTAAACACATAGGTTCTGACTTAGTTAAGTTATTACAGAAATCCAACTTCATCAAACTAGGGTCCACAAACCCATACAAGCCCTCTGTATGAACAATACCTTACTGTTCATCGAAAACCCAAAATATCCGGATATATGTCGGGGCCATATCCGGATATCCACATTCGGATATCTCAGAGCCCCATATTCGGATATACATACCCAGATATTTCGTGACAGAATGCAGTTTCTGCATTTCGCGAAGTATCACTTCCAAGGTTGGGTTTTTAACCCATTCCAACGTCCAAGCATGCATTTTTATTCATTTTTAGGTTCATGTTAAGGTTGGTTACTCATTAAGCTCATTAAACATGCCAAGACACCTCTTTTATCATCAAAAACTCATGATCAAAGGTTGAACCACTTAGCCAAGGCTCAAAACAGAGCAAAGGATGCTCTTGGAGCTCACCAACAGCTCCTCAATTCTGACTATACACAGAGTACGAAAATGGCACCTCAAATATTGGTTCTTTGCACCCAAGGATGGCTCTTTGAAGCCCAAAATGCCATGACAATGGCTTTCACACTCAAACCACAAAGTCAGCCCCTTCCCCACACACACAGAGCACCCACAACTCAAAAGATGATACCTTTCTCACTCACCAATGCTCACACTCAAGTGTTTACTTATCAAGAGGTGAAGAAATCAAAGAAAAGAGGTGACTTGGTGTTTTCTCATGCATGGAAGAACAAGGAAGAAAGGTGGCAGCCAAGGCACCCGAAAACTCCACGTAGAATCAACACAAATACCTAGAAATCTGTGTAAAAGTAGTATTTATAGCCCACTTAGTCTTAATCGCATTGTATTAGCGCTAAATACTACGTTTAGCATTTTAATCTCAAACTTTATAATCTGAACCTACTCATTTTTCTAAGATTTATCATATTTTTATTTTATTTTTCGCTGCACCTTTTCGGTACGCGCTTTTCCATAGCCAGTATCAGTTCTGGCACCAGTTCTCATTATTTTAACTTGAAACTCGTTTTACAAGTCCTACATATTATTCTAGGAATATTGATGCACTTATTATAATTTTTCGGGATACTTCACCGGTACGCATTTATATAGGGTAGCAGAACCGGTATCTACGTTTTTCGTCAAAAAAGCGACTTTCAGCATTATTACTCACTTACTATGATTATTAAAGCCTCATAATAATTATTAGAGTTAACTATGGAATTATTTCCTAATTCTCACATTTAATTAATTAATTTCCTTAATTAACGGTGCATATTCTTACAAAAGTTAACACGAGTTAGTGTTGCTTAACAAGACACCAACACAAAATTTTCATATCATTCATGTTATGTTAGCAAGTTGTGTTGAAAACTGCTACTAGCAAACTTAAAACTATTTTTTCAAACTGTAGGAAAATAGGGACAAATCGTCAAACAACAAAACTCCATAGGAAGCAACTCTGATGGACCCAAGATTTTTTGTGTTGCGGGACGAAAATAATGCCAGGCGGGTCTAGGGAGGGAGCCCGTGGCAGGGGGTCACCACCAATGGGCTAAGACTAGCCCACCATATCAAGTGAATCTGATATCATGTCTCAACCCAAAATCTTAAGACATTGGGTTCATGGGTCCTTCCACTTATATGGACTTCACTTAGCCCATTATCAACCAATGTGGGACTCGTCACACTTGAATATCCCAACAATCTCTCCCTCAAGTGTAAAATCCATCATTGGTATGCGCCCTTCAACCGAGTACCCTAAGTACTCAATACACCTCCTAGCAAAACACCTGGCTAGCCCGAGCCCAACCCAACTTCGATACCACAGTCAGGCTGGTCCAAGGGAGCCCATGGCGAGGGACCACCACCAATGGGCTAAGACTATACTACCATATCAAGTGGATCTGACACTATTTCTCAACCCAAAACCTTAAGGCTTTGGGTTGAGACATGGTGTCAGATTCACTTGGTATAGTGGGCTAGTATTAATTCATTGGTGGTGGTCCCCCGTCATGGGCTCCCTCTTTGGACCTGCTTGATAGTGGTATTAGAGTCGGGCTGGACTAGAGCTAACCTGGTGATTGGCTAGGAGGCAGGTTGAATGCTTTGACCCTGGGGTACCCGGTCGAGGAGGAGCATACCAATGTTGGGTTTCACACCTGAGAGAAAAATTGTTGAGATATTCAAGTGTGATGAGTCCCACATTGGTTGATATTGAGCTAAGTGAAGTGCATATAAGTGGGAACATCCATGAACTCAATGTCTTAAGATTTTGGGTTGAGATATGGTGCTGAACCTACTTGATGTAGACGATCTAGCTTAGCCAATTTGTGGTAGTCCCCGCCACGGGCTTCCCCTCGACCCGCCTGATAGTGGTATCAGAGCTGGATGGGGCTCGGGGTAGCCTGGTTATTGGCTAAATGCGGGTTGAGTACTTAGACCTATGGTATTCAGTTGAGGGGGAGCATATTAGTGGTGGATTTCACACTTGAGGGGGACATTGTTGGGATATTAAAGTGTAATGAGTTCCACATTGGTTGGTAATGGGCTAAGTGAAGTAGAGTCGACCCATGAACCCAATGCCTTAAGGTTTTGAGTTGAGACATGATGTCAAATTCACTTGGTATGATGGGCTAGCTTATCTCATTGGTGGTGGTCGCCCACCATGGGCTTCTCCTGGACCCGCCTGACAGTGGTATTAAAGCCAAGTTGGGCTCGATCTAGCTAGGTGCTTGGCTAGGAGGCGAGTTTGAGTACTTGGGCTCTTGGGTACTCGGTTGAAGGGGAGCATATTCACACTTGAGGGGGAGATTGTTGAAATTTTCAAGTGTGATGGAGTCCGACATTGGTTGGTAATGGACTAAGTTAAATATAAGTGGATGGACCCATGAACTCAATGCATTAAGGTTTTGAGTTAAGATATGATATCGGATCCACTTGTTGCGGTTGATGTAACCTTACCCTATTAGTGGTGGTCCCCCGCCACGAGCTTCCCCTGGGCCCGCCTGACAAATAAAATAACAAAATTACAAATGTTATTAAGAATGATAAGATGGACTAAATATTATAAATATTTTTTATGGAGGGGTTAACTATTAGTACTAATAATTTATGGGAAAACATTTTCTCATGTTACATAAGAATTCAACTCTTATGTTAGTGACCATCCGATTTGCGTGCAAACATTTTCTTTTCTTTTTCTGTTTTTAATAAATATAGGGCCCACTATCAGTTGAGGCACAACATGAGAATTGAATTCTCATGCAACAACGTACATGAGAAAATCAAATCCCATAATTTATTATTCTTGTGATGGGGGACGTCAATGTTCGCCGCTCTCTGTGTCTGCCCTTGCTTATGTTGAACTAACATGACATTATTTAACATGTTTAAAATTATATTGTTAAAAAAGGAAAAAAAAATATTTAATTTTTTCTTATATTCAGTTTGATAACATTATCAACCGGTAACAAAAACGAAACATCAAATTTAAATTTGGATGTAGTTGTGTTTTGCAGTTTAAACTAGCACTCATTTATTAATTTATTGAAAATAATAATCAGGGTTTTTCATATTTAAATAATATTATAATTGTTATGTATAAGAGTGGTAATATATTACTAGGTTGACTTATTTACTTAATAAAGGAGATTTTGAAATAAAAAAATAATTTGCATACGAATAACAATAGATATTCTCACTTCCAAATTAAATTTAAAATACACAAAACAAATAAATTAAACCTCATACTATGAACCTATCAGATATGTCTATAAACATTATTATAATAACTAACATATTGGACAATTATGATACAACCAAATTAGTGGCGGGTCAAAGATTATAGTAACATACAATACTATATAAAGATTAGTGCCGAATAAAGATGAGATGATTGATTCCCTAGGACGGGCCAATGTAAAAGGGACTAATGGAGTTATTGCTTTTATCACAGAGATATTATTGATGTTTCTAACCCAATTATTTCTTCTGATTCCGCCACTAATTCTGAAGAGGAAAATAAAAAATCCAATTTAAATAAATTAGTATATATGTAGTTTTCATCACGCACAGTTTACGGAGAAAAGATGAAACTTTGACACTTATTTTAATACGGAAAATGGATTATTTTGTCAATATATAGAGAGAGACTAGTGGAGGCGAATTGGATCCAAGTCGTGATAGATCAATTCTGTCATTTATGAACCTCATAAACGTTTCAACTTTCACGCATGCACCAAATTAATTACCTCCCCCATAAGATCAATTTAATAATTAATAGCATATATATTAATGTGACCAATTTCACCATTTGATTTAACTAAAATATATTAATGTGTGTACTGAGGATTAAACAAATTGTCACGTTGTATCGTATTAGGAAGACGCTGCCTTGCCACATTAGATCTGCTTGATAATTTTATTTTATTTTTAATATATGGAGGCATCATTCGCGTGGCATAGCACCAAGTATAATAATGGTTTGCACATGAGACACAAAAGAGTCCATTTTAAGAAATTGTTGTTTTTGTTGATAAATTACTTTTTCATTTACCATTTTTGAAAATGACCCTAAAACCAGTGTTATTAAACCCGGACCGACCCGGCCGGGTCGATCCGGGAACCGGTCATATAACCGGTCCGGTTCAAGCAACGGATCGGTCATGCATCAGAACCGGTGCGACCCGGTCCGACCCGGCCGGTTTTTATGAAAACCGGTGACCCGGTCGGTTAACCGGTGACCCGACCCGGTCACAAAAAAAATTTCAAATTTTTTTTTAAAAAATAAGTTCATAATGGATATATTTGAGTATTTTTTTACTTATTGACTTACATAAGTTATGTATTTACAATACTAATATTATCTCAATTATGCACTATGCAAAAAAATTTGATTTGATTTATAGTTAGAAATGTCATTTTTTGAACCTAAAGCCCCCGTATCACAAACATTATATTTTTGTTTGATCCTTTATTGGATAATAATATGTGATTTATTATTTTTTATATTAAAATATTTGAAATTTTAATCATTTTTTATAGATATTTGAGTATTTTTATACTTTTTAATATATATTATAAAATTTCATATAATGACCGGGTCATGCGGTTGAACCAGTGACCCACTGGTTGAATCATTGAACCATTGACCCAGTACCTCGATCGGATCAATGACCGGGCCGGTTTTAATAACATTGCCTAAAACTGTTGGCAGTTTTAAGCTGAACACAAATCACCAAACCTATTTGACAATTATATGTTCGTTTTAGGGTTATGATTTTCTTCCACTTTTCTCTAAAATAAGATTAGAAATTCTGAAACAGCGAAGAGTAATTATAGCACATGTTGGCATATTCCCCAATGATTGAGAATATTACAGATAATTTTTTTACTTTTTTTTTTTTTTTTGGTAACAATTTTTTTACTTTAATTACCCTACACACACACAAACACAAACACAAACACATACACACACACACACACAAGGATTTGGCAATCCCATATTCAGCAGTCACCTTCAGCTGAGGATAGCCTTGAGTTTATAAGAGACGGAAACTAGCCGCACCGTCCACTTCATAGAGTAGTTCAAAGTTGAAATATGTGGCCAACAAAACATATGACAACGACACATTAAAGAGCACTTTCCCAACCCAGCTAAACGCTGATCATTACTATTTGCCTTGTGATGCGTTGTTTCAGGTTAATTGTCAATTTGAGTAGAGCATTTTGCCTGCACGGCACTCCTATCCTTCTCTTCCATTAATTTTTTACCCTTTCCTAACTTCATTTTCTTCTGTTTCGATACCAGGCTGTACCGAACAGTTGACACATCTTTCATTACATGCATGTGAACAAAATTAGGGAAAAATCAAAACAACACACACTTAGATCATTTTAGGAGAGACATAAACACAAAGAAATGAGACCCACGATACTGGGACCCACACTTCTTTATATCTACATCTCTACTAAAATGACCTAAATATGTCTGGACACACACTTTTCCCAAAGAAAAATAACAAAATTACATTTCCTCTATCTTCATAATTATTTTCTTCCATGTATTTTTTTTCCCCTCTTTTGAGAAAGAAAATACCTACTACCAAAGCATCGAAAGTGTACTCGCAATTGCATACTAAAATTTAAAGACGCGCAAATAAAAATTAAGCATACTAATTAACATCGTGAGAAAGAAATAATAAAGACAGAGAAAGAGCAAGAGATTCAAAAACATACGCAAAGCTTGCTTGCTTGCGGACATTTGCGTTTTGAAATTGATACTCAAATGCGTGAATGATAAAGATGCTGCTGCTTTATTATGCGATTTCATCATCTAAAATTCCAAAGCCACTACTAAATTACCATATATACATTCTCAAATCTCAATAATCTCTCTCAGTTTTGATGGAGAGCCTAATATCATGGAAAGATACACAACATAACCTACATCTAATAAAGCTATTTTTTTTTTTTTTTAATTACCAGACATGAATACAGCTTGTGCTGCACCATGATTCCCTCGTGAAGGAACCACCACCAAAACTTAACCCACTATCCCATAATCTAACAACGTTGCCGTTAAGCTCCGTCAAATCCTGACACGTGTACCACCCGTTCTCGTTTTCCCCATTTCTCAACTTCATCACCCTCTCCCACTTACTCCACCACTCCGATTCGCTCCCCTCTCTATCTTCCCAATCCTCCGCCGCCGTCAACAACTCCTCGCCGCCGCGCCCACATTGCATGTCCTCCTCGTAATACACCGTGAACTTCCCCTTCCTCACTGCGTCAACGTCATCACCAACCACCACCGTCTGCCGCGCTGGCTCAATCACTGCCGTTACCGCTTCAGGCGTCAACGGTACCTTGACCGGGTCGGATCCAACGAAGGAGGGCTCGTCGGGTTTGGGTTTGAGTGAACCCACGGATCGAATTTTCCAGAAACTGAGAGCGGCGGTGAGGAGAGCTACCCAGGTCCATAAATTGTTGAGTGTGGTGAGCATACCATAGCTCAAGTAGTTGATGGCTAAAGCCTCCACATTGGAATCCAAGACGTTCATTTTTTCCTTTTTCTTTTTTTTCTTCTTTCTGAAGTGTCTCTCTAACCACTCTTGTGTTGTGTGAGATGAATTGAATGTGTGAAGAGTGAGAGTGAAGATTTAAGGGGTGCAGGACGAGACAAATAAGGGTGGGATCTCTAATAAGATGCCCAGAATCGAGAGTTTAGATGCTTTTTTTATGGTACATTACATTAGATACCCTCACCCTGTTTTCAATCTTCACAATAAATAAATAAAATCAATTTATTATCATTATTACTAAACTAAAATAAGTAATAGTACTATTATGCAGAGTAACACGTGTATGGTTTTGAATCGGTCCCACGCGTGTATGCCCTTTATATAATATTTTAATTAATGTGTATAATTATGGGTTATTACTATTTGTTTATATGTTAAATTTTTTTTTTGATGAATGCTTTATATGTTAATATTATTAGGGTTATATTACTCTTATGTTGCATGAAATAATATAACTTCTTATACACTCATCGATTTTCATGCTTCTCTTTTTTTCTTTTTTCTTTTTTAATAAATAATGGGACCCACTACATAATTGTATCTACAATATGAGATAATATATCTCTCATTATTACATCATAGTAATATAACTCATATTATTATTGGGATTACTAGTTTAGGATGCTTGGGGAAGGATTAAAAGGTAAAGTGAGAGAAAGAGATAGAGGGAATATGAATTGGTGAGTATAGGGTGGGGTAATTACACACGTGGCGAGTGGCGACACGTGTGGTTATGGTTGAACCTTGATCAAAATTGTGGAAGAGAAAGCTCTGGTGTAGTGTTGGTGGTCGTGCCTGCGCCAGTGGTCATCTAAAAATTTGGACCATTCATCTCAGAGAGAACTGAACCGTGACACACTATGGTATATTATTCTATGATGCGGATCACGATTCCATATTGTGGGGGTTAGGTAGGCCGTAGGGGAATGCTTGGTTGGTGTGCCTCTTTGAATGATTGATGGCTAATTCTATCTTCACTGATAAAATTCAATTAAGCTATATTAAGTAAATAATTATATTTTATGAAAATAAAAAATTTTAAAAATACTTTCTCCTATAATATAAAAATAAAACAATTTCCTACAACCATAAAATAACTTTGTTTTTGAAATTTAAAAAAAATTAAAAAAATTTATTAAAAATTCATGATATAACTTTGTTTTAAATATCTTTTTTTTCTCAAATCGCAAGACTTTGGGATTAATGGATATAATTTTATCTCCTTTTGCATTAGAAATAATTTTTTCAAGATTTAATTGTTATTACGTGATGCTTTACTCTCATACCTTGAAATTTTATATTGGCAGAATTAAGTTTAAATTCATTTATAATTATGATAATGAAAAATGATATACAACTTGAATGTCATGTTCGGGAAATCTCCGCAGAACACTGGATATGTATGTACATTTGTTGACCCCACCCATGACCCACATTCACATTAGTTGGGCTGCTGGACAGCTGGAGGCCTTTTCACCATTCAAGGGCAAATTCACTATTTGCTTTAGGAGGTTATTAAAAAAAAACGTGTTTATGTTTTTATTAATTTTTTAATGAAGTTGTTAGAGGTGAAAAACTCCCATTCTCTTTTTCATTGAAGTTCAAAATTATGGTTTGGGAAGGTAATTAATGACATATGTGATACTCATAAATGCTCACCTTTGTTCTTTTTGGTAAACATAAATGCTCACCTTAATTTAGGTTTTCTTCATTCATTTCTCTTTTGATTTTATATAAAACCCCAATTCAAGTTTTTTGGATTTTAAACTAGATTTAAAAATTTTCATTAATCATAAACAAGTTTCAAATTGAGTTTTTAATAATATCACAAGAATCTACTGGTAAATAATTTTTTTTTTTATATTTGAAAAACTTTTGTAAGAATTATAAATATACTAGGAATATGTACGAATTATTTTATATAAATATATTAAAAAGTAATTATCAACTGAAATTAATGTGCTCTTCACGTATATATAATTTAACAACTCAAATTATAACATTTAGAAATTTAATTAGACAATAAAGTCGTCACCAATTTTATTTGAACTCAACATCAACATCAAAGGAAAAGAGACAATTGCAGGGGAAAAGAGACAAAGGAAAAGAAGGGAAAAAATAAGAAGAGGAGGGAGATGAAGAGGAAAAGAACTAAAAAGGGGATCATCTCGAACATAGAAGTAACATGTCTAACCCTCCAACATGCTAATAGTTTTTCTCCATTTCGTTCTAAGGCACACCGTCCGCCAATCTATATCTCACTCAATTAAGTCTTGTTTTACTTTTTTTTTTGTTTTGGTAAATAAAGTCTTGTTTTACTACCTTCCCCCAAGTAAGTTCGTTCTACCTCTAACTTTCTTTGTGTCGAACTCTTGGTAACAAATTTTTGTTCTTACAGGAGCATCAAAGGGCCTTCTTATTACGTGCCTAAATCACCTCAATTTATATTCTCTCATCTTTTCAGCCACCAGTAGTACTCCTGCCTTACATCGGATATCTTCATTTCTTATCTTATCAATCCTCGTATAACTATACATCCACCTTAACATTCTCATTTATGCTACTCTCATTTTATGTTCATGTTGCCTATGTGCTGACCAACATTCAGCTTTATATAACATTGCAACCTTATTACTGTTATATAGAACTTTTCTTTTAGTTTAAGGGGAATTTTACGGTCACACAAAAACCCAAAAGCACGACGCCATTTCATCCACCCTGCTCTGATTCTATGACTTACATCCTTATCAATCTCTCCGCTTTTTTTACAGAACAGATCTGAGGTATCTAAAAATCTCTTTCATAGGTACCTCTTGACTAAGTATATGCACCTGATCTTGGTCTACATCTCTTACCAGAGAAAACTCACACTTCATATACTCAGTCATCTCCTGTTTAACATGAATTCTTTAGACTCTAATGTACTTCTCCATAATTCAATTTTTCTATTAACATAGTCTTTGGTCTCATCAGTAAGCACAATATCATCTGCAAAAAGCATATACCATGGCACTTCTTCTTGCATATCTTTTGTTAGTTCATCCATAACTAAGGCAAAGAGATAAGGATTTAGAGCCGAACCTTGGTGTACACCTACTGTGATAGAAAAATAACTTGATATTCCATTACAAGCTTTCACACATGTAGTAGCCCCACCATACATATCCATGACTACCTTTGTATACTTTGATGATAATTTTTTCTTCTCAAGAACCTACCATAAAGCTTTTCTTAGGACCCTGTCGTATGCTTTCTCAATATCTATGAATACCATATGTAAGTCTTTCTTCTTTTCTCGATATCTTTCCACTAATCATCGCATCAAGAAAATGACTTCCATAGTACATCTTCCTGGTATAAACCCAAATTGATTTACAGAAATTTTGGTTTCTCTCCTCAAATGATGTTGAATAACTCTCTCCCACTACTTTATAGTATGGCTCATTAGCTTAATGCCTCTATAGTTAGAATAATTTTGAATATCTTTTTTTTTATTTGTAAATAGACACAAGCATATTTTTCCTCCATGCATCAGACATCTTATTTGTCTGAAGAATCCTATTAAAAAGATTGGTCAACCATTTTATTGCCACACCCCCAGGCCTTTAAATACTTTAATAGGGACACCATCGGGTCCCAAAGCTTTATTAGTTTTCATCCTCTTTAAAGCCTCCTTAACTGTACGTGTATTGATTCTGGGCACAAATCTTCTATTCAAATCATCATAAGCGTCCTCCAAGTCCACCTCGCTTTTATGGCCATCCCCATTAAACAACTTGGTAAAGTAGTTCATCCATCTTTCACTTATATTCTTCATCTCTCACCAAAAGTTTTTGATTTTCATCATTGATGCATCTAACACGGGCAAGGTCTTTACTTTTCTTATCTCTCATTTTTGCAAGTTTATATATTTCTTTTCCACCATCTTTGCTCCCAAGGTTTTTATACAAATTGACGAAAACCTTGCCTTTAGCTTCCCGCAATACTTTCTTTGCATTTTTTCTTGCCACCCTAAACTTTTGTAAGTTCTCATAATTGGGTCTTTTATGCAAAGATCTAAAACATTCATTCTTCTGTTTAATTGCCTCTTGCACCTTTCCATTCCACCACCATGTTTTCTTTGTACGAAAACATTTCCTTTGATTTCTCCTAATACCCTCATTCCATATTTTGAATGCACGTAGCCATCTCATTCCATATTTTATTTGCTCCTCCATCAAACTCTCATGGTCCTTCAAGCAACATTCTTTCCTTGAACTCTCTCCGTTTTTCCTTCTTTAGCTTCCACCATCTCATCATTGGGTTCTGAGCCCTCTTCCTAATTTTAAGTACTTTGTTGAACCGAACCTCTAGTATTACCAATTTTATTTGAATTTTGAAAAATTAAAAAAGTCTTTTTATTTTGCAAACTGATCCTTAATAATTTAGATCCAGGTTTGGGAGCCTATATTATACACTAGATATGCATATACACTGAGAAAGGTAAAAACGTAATTTTATTATACCCTTAATAAATTTACTAAAAAGTGATTAACTTAAATTAATTGTGTAATGTGACAGCCCGTTGTACACCGGTATTGTTAATATTGATTATGATATTAAGCGCGGTTACATTCACAGCAGTTCATTTAAAAATACAAGCAAACTTTTTCCTTTTCATTACGTAAGCGTTTCGAAACAATAGTAAAACATAATGACGTAAGTTATGATCATAACTGAATTCTAAATGCGGAATAAATAAAATAAAAGCCTAAATATCATACATTGCTTATTTTAAGTCACTAAGGGGTTCTCATAAACCCACTTAGCATAAATCTCGATTTTACGATTTTTCTATAACTAAGCATGCTTCAGTCTTTTGGTCACTGTGCGAAATATCCAAACTAAGAACCTCTCATCTTTTAGTATGTTATTCTAGACTCAATTACCTTTCCAACAAGGCATCACACGCCTCATAAAGTTCCCATTTGATCTGGTTATCACAGTTTGAAGCTGGATAGACAAAGTTACCAGGCAACCCCAAACAGAGAACCAAACATACCTCATCATTTCTGTTATTTTGGACAAAACACTGAACTAATTGCCCTCAAATTTTTATACAGTAAACTAGACACCTTAAGATTTAATTTGACATATCATGAGCTTAAATTGAGTAAGAATTGAGGGAGAAAATGTTTCTTAAAAATAGGAACCCCGAACAGCCCCCTGTGCAGGGCCATTTGGGAAGTCTCCACTCAAACGCGTCTACAAGTCGCTACACAGCTTTAAATGCTACAAAATTCTAACACCACATAGCTGACATCTCAAGTTTCAAAATGATGTATGTAACATCCCTATTGGACATCTGTGGAGGGAGATATGCTCTCTTAAAGTTAGCCTAAAAACTATAATTTTAGTATAAATTTTGACGGCACCTCCTTTGTTTATTCAACCTATCCCACTTTATCAAAAATGTGTTTTAAAGCCTCAATGGTAGCTAATAGACAAGGGTGGCACACAAGGACCAACAACGTCTTAGCGCTCTTACAACCTATAACAATTTACCATGATCTCATCAATTTACAATCCATTAATTATCTTTATCAAAACTTAAAGTTATTACAAAAACATTATCCAATTGCATACATTCTTAATAATAGACATATAAATCATAACTTAAAATAGGCCTATTACTTTTTCATCATATACATGCTTTACAATATTACACAAGGTCCATAAACATTATATTACAATCCTCCAAAGGGTAAATACAACTATACTGAAATCTTCAAAATACAACAAGATATATAATCAACTAGACCTAGCCAAAATAAAGCACAAACAAATATGACATGATACATATCCCAGTACAATATACAATATTTATGCTATAAGTCTAGTCTATGTCAAATGTGGCCTCAAAATACAAAATGCTCTCCAACTCCATAGCTTAACCACTGGGCCTTTTGCCCGTAGCTCCTGCCCCGCTACAAACACCTGAAATAATGCCCAGAACATGGGGTGAGATATACAAATATATCTCAGTAACCCAGAGGTTTTAGAGATCACTTCGCCCAGTGGCTCACTCAGATATAAATGTACAATAATGAATCATAACAACCAAAAAAGGATAAAGCAAGAGATTTAGAGAAGTAGGGATGTATACAAGAAAAACATACAATGAAGCTGGAATAATCATAGCCAAAACAATGCAACATCCGGCCTATTGGCCTCAGCATATAGCCTACGAGCTCTAATCCAAGAATGTGTTCCCGGAACATCATCCAAGGCACCCTTCATTCGATACATTCGAGACATTCCTAGAGTGCTCCTCAATGTATAATAGCTCTATGGCCTCAGGTCAACTGGAACTCCCTCACGAAGACCTATCCTGTGGAAATTCGTAATGCAATAAGGAAATCTATCTACTGGCCAGAGATATGATACATCCTATGTACCCAATATACATATACATATGCATGAGCATGTTATAATCACATCATTGATATACAACTTCCAACCACTACCCTAATGGGCATAGTGGAGCACACACGGGGATTAACCCCAGTATCAAGGGATTACCTTATTGAAGCTCCTAAGCTAGGTAGCTTCAATACAAGTTTTACCGTAGCTTTGTCTACTAAGAAATGTCACAATCCTTTTGGTCAAGGACACAAGGCAATCCACCAAGCTCAATCCTCAAGGATCACGTCCGCGGGAGGCAACCTACAACGATTACACATAGGATCATCAATTCAATTGTGCATCAAATTGAATTGCAACACAATGAACTCCCTTCCCACACAAGCACCATTTCGACCATAAGGCCAAAAATACCTAAACATGTTAATTTTATTTCAACGTTCCTATGGCTTCCTAAGCCCATGACAACACCAATTCAAGTCCAAAATATCATTCAATTATAACTCCACCATTTTTCCTAAACTTCCTCTTTATGGTTGAAAATTACGCTTAGGCATATCCAAAGATTTTGCTTCCAATTCACATGCATCACACAATTACACAAACTATTTAAACTTAGTTCAAATCCCCACAACACCAATTATATGAATTTTACATCATCCTTCTCCATTATTCTTCATTTGGCCGAATCGTGCATGTCTCCTCACCAAGGAATTCTCAATTCAATTTCACACTTCACACACACCCACTACAAGAAAAGCAGCATTTAGCTACATGTGTTTTGCCACATTTAATGAAATGATGACAAGATTACAAAGATACCCCTAATTTACTACATTGTTTTTTAATGTCACAAATTACTAAAACATATATCAAGTGCTGAACTTGTGCGGCACATAAATTTTGACTTAAAAAAAGATAAACTCTCTGTCTTATGGGTAGAGCTCATCAAGAAGATGTGCAAACAGACTCGAGCTCGCATTCGCGTTGAATTGTATGTGGATCTCATCTAATCTCTTTCTTACTTAGGGTTTTCTTCATCTTTCATTCTTAGGGTTCTCTTCATCTTTCTTTCTTAGGGTTTTCTTCATTCTTTTGAATTTCCTTTTGAGCTCTTTCTTTCTGGAATAAGCACCTAGAAATGTATACCATAAAAATATTGAACTCTGGTGCTATCTTCACTGCTTGCTAGGTTCCATTTTCTTTAATTCAAATGTTAATGTGCTTTTGGTTCTCGTGTTTAGGGATTGGAATTTGATCTGCTTTACTACTTATAACGTAACTGTTTTTGTGTCAGGTCTGATTTTTTATTTTTTAAATAGAAAATGGGATATGATTCTATATTTCATGTTGAAACAGTTCCCATGTAGTTTGTTTGTGATTTATTCGACGTGAATCGGCAAGTGTACCGAATCGCGCAAGTAATAAAATGATAAGTCAAGTTCGTATCCACAGAGAGTGTGTCCAAATCAATTAAACTATTCTTTTTAAGATTAAATATTCCAAGAGGTTTTTGACACGAATGTCAGGATTGTGTGGGAATTTGATTTGTAAAATAAAAGACGTGTTTTTGTTCTTTTTGAATAATAAAGAATCCAACAAAACAAGGGTTTGAATTTATGAGAAAAACGCTGCAGTTAGAGAACACTCACCGATGATCCCCACCTTTTACTCTGGATTAAGTTAAATATTAATATATAAATCGTGAAATTAGATAATTATCAGATAAAAGTATCAGTAGTTAATTCTCAATCCCTTGAAGAATTAACCCTTTAATCTCATATAGAACCCTAATTCCTTGAGGTGCCCTATATGAGATCAAGCATAAAGATCGATAATTAAAACATCTACAATATGAATCATGTCTATCCCTAGATCATGTTCATACCGTCGTTCTATTCCCTTTCTGGATTAAAGACCTCAGATCCCTCTTGTTGGCCCTAATCCTCAGATTTATTATCAATTACTAGATTGATCGGATCTAATAACAACAATAACAATACGATCAGAATAGAACGAAATTCAAAAGATAAATATATCAATAAAAACTCAATCCATTGTATCAGGGGTTCACAAGGGTTCGTGACCCTAACCACAACAAAGAGGTTCTAGCCAACCATTATCATGGCTAAAATCCAATGTTCAAATGAAAACATAAAACTACAAGAACTACAGAAAGGTAGAAGAAGAGATCTCTCCAGAGCTTTCGCCTCCAAAATGACCTCAGAGTTGTCCAGAATATGAAAAGTGTGTTTTAGGGTTGCCTTGTGCCCTTTTTATGCACCTCAGAATCCTCCTTTTCTCGCAACTGACAGCTGTCCATCTCAACCCTACGCTTGGAGCGCAGGATCCACGCTCCAAGCGTGGAGCTTCTGCCTCTTTTCTCCTTGTCTACGCTTCAAGCGTAGGGTTCTACGCTTGAAGCGTAGACTCACTGTCTTGAGGTCTTTTCCTACGCTTCAAGCGTTGAATTGAACGCTTGAAGCGTGGAGCTTCTGTCTGATTTTCTTCCTGCTCCTTTATTTGTCCTTTTTCTCCTATAAACATGAAGAATTTGAGTGAGAGAGTGTCTGACAATTTTTATTCAATAATTTCACCACATATACACCTTTATACACAGTTTTAGATCTGATTTCATGTTTTTTTTGATCTATAAAAGTATATAAGCTGGGAGCATATCAAACAATTCTCAGATTTAGACATTGCTGTCCTCAGCAATAAACTGATTCAAACTTAGAAAAATGTACAGCAGTATTTCAGCACAATATCATCCAAACAATCGAAGAAATTACTATGTCATGCCTGACTGAATTACTGCAAGAATTTCTAATTATGCCCTTACTTCTCTGAAAAATAATGAATGTAGTCTGAACATCCCTCACCAAGACAAAATATATCACTCCCACTCTGGTGTTTTTAGGGTATCAGACATACACAACCATCACAGCCGTAACACTGCCATAAGCTTGATCATATTCTCAAGATCCTTAAAAATGAAGGATTCAACCGCATGCATTAACTGATCAAAAGGACTTTTCAATGGTTTTAATTTGGCCTGGCTAAAGGTAGGAATTTATATGGGAAGTGGCTTTAAACGCTATGAGATTGAAAAACTGAAGACAACATAATTTATATAATTTCAACTCATCAGTTTTGCTCCACTAACTTGCCCACAGAATTTCGGGAAGTCAATTCCTATGTTGACCACTTTTATTCACAATGCTTCACCCGCATTTTTCTTTTCCTTTTTCTGAATTTTTCTGTTTCTTCCTCTCTTTCTTTTCCAATTTTCTTTTTCCCTTTTCAATTTGCTTAGTGTAGTGGAGCTTACCTTAGACATTTTCTTTTCTTGTTGAGAAGAATCAGCAATTCAATCTCACTTAAGGTAAGTTAACATGGATAGGCTAAGCAACATTCCGGTAATTATCAATGAGCAGGCTTGGCTCAAGGGGATAACAATGGAAAAATCATTTATATAGGTGAGCTATATGGCCAGGGCTATCAAGAACAAACTGCCTTATCATATCAGTTAAAATGCATGCCTTGTAGAGAAACAAACCAAGTTCTAGAGTGTTACTACAGTGAGGCCTCTCAGAAAAAAAAATTACTGTATAGGCTCAAACCTCAAAGGCTATGATTTCAGACTAGATTCTCACAAAGATATCAGGCATATCATGTATTCTAGCACATAATTTCAGACAGACGAACAATCATAAACTCTACTCATGCCAAGTGACATCATGCCAAAATTTTCAAAACTTAATGTACTTCCTAAGATGAACTCAATCATTTGTTAGGAAAGCAACACCTAGATCTGAGATTATCAATAGGCATATTCCAAACAACAGGCATATTCCAAAAAATTTTGCTGAATTTTTAAAATCACTATAACCAAGACAGATATTTAAAACTGAAAACGTAAATTGGTTCGAATATCTCCCCTGAAATGAAGTGTGGTTCCACAATTGCAGCTAAAGTGCATGAACAGGTGGGCAAGGCTATCCACCATTCCCAGATTTTAGAAATTGCTGTCCCCAGCAATAACTAAGTATAATCAATTAAGAACAGCTGCGCAATTGAAACACACATCATTAACAATATTGTATCAGCAAAACAGTGAAAAATACCCTTAGATGTTCATATCCAAAAAGTAGAATTGACCCTAACAAAATCCTATTGGTCATTTAAAACAAAATTAAAAATTAAAATTAACAAAGTCTGAGAGAAAAATAATAAAAAAAAAAAACATCCAGTGATCACTCCTCCATGGTGTACTGCTGGAAGGAGCTAGGAGGATCTGCTGGATCTATCCCCATCTTCAGGCACATGGCCTTCATCATAGCATGCATTTCGAGTATGATGGGAGAATCCTCATAGAGTGGCTGGCGAGCAGAGGATGATGCTGCAGATGTCTGGGGTGCTGGAGGTGCCTGAGGTACTGACGGATCCTGTGGGTCTGGAGGAGGTATAGGATTGCCTTGGCTGTTTAGAAGCCATGCTGCATGTTTCTCTGATCCCTTGTAATAACCTCCCAAAGCAGTCTTTGTCATAGGCTTTTCAGCCTTCACATCCAATGGCTCAGAAGCGGGAATTTCAACCCCAGCTCGAATACATAGATGAGAGATCAAGGAGCTGTGAGCCAACAGACTATTGTCCTTGCTTTGAGTGATCAGGTGGACAATTCTGTCAGAGAGAATAGCAGCCATGTTCAGATTTTTGTCCCCCATCAGCACATAGTATAGAACAGCCCTCTCGACATTGACATCACTTTTGTTTGTAGAGGGAATGACCGTAGCATTCACAAAAGTGTGCCAACTGATAGCCTCACCAGTAAGGCAGAGTCTAGTGAATTTTTCGGGTACATTAGTGAGACCCTGCCTAAACTTCCATTCAGAGAATGGACTGGTTATCTTTTCCCGGATCTCATCAGCAATGAGAGGCATCTCTTCCCGATAATATCCTTCCGACGGCTGCATCATATTGAATAGTCGGACAAACTCACACTCAGCAGTAGGGTCATATGATGTTTGCAGGAATGCTTCAATTGTCTCAGCATCAAAGGGTACTTCCTTCCCTCTCACCCAGCTCCTTCGGGTGGCATTGACAGTGGTCTTATCAGCATTGGCTAAGAATTCTCTGAGGATTCGCCCAGAACTGTCCTGTGGAAAGGTCACCAGTGTCCTCCATCGTCTCCTTTGAACTACTGAATAAATATCATCAAAAAGCAGGAGATTCCCCAAATCGAACCCCCTCTCTTTAATCACATTTTTATTCTGCAGCTTGGTTTCATAAACGTCCTGCTTTTCAGCGGACAAAAACCTTCTGGAGTCAAAGTTTGTGCGGGGTCTTTTAGTAGCAGATGACCCTTCGGTGCCCTTTTTCATTCTTTTTTCCTGAAACTCAGAAAAGTTCCCAATACATGTGCATAATAAATATTATCAGCAGAAAGATTCAGTTCACTTTTCCTGACAACATTCACCTTAATTCCCAGATTTAATTTCAACCATCTACTCAAATCAACAGTCCCAACCCCATTAATCATGCGTATCAACAGTTGCAACCAAATATTACATGACTAATACCAGCATTACATGACTAACCCCCATCTATACAAAAATAACCATGCATATTTTCAGCCAAAGCATTTTACCAGCACTTACTCCCAATATGAACAAACACATACCACATGCAAAAATATCGAAATCATACCTCTCCTACACTTGCAACCATCATCAAGTAATGAAAGAAAAGAGATAATGGACGGTTACCTTGTCTCCAGCCATTTTGATCGAAATTTATGCAGAAAATTGGTCCCAAACCCAAGTAAAAGTCTTCCCAATGTCAATGAGAAATAAGCATGTGGAGAAGATGAACAGTGGTGGGAGATGGTGGTGGTGCACGGTGGTGCACGGTGGTGTGGGAAGTTTGGTGATGGTGGAAGAATGGGTAGAAGGAAAAAGATGAAAGTGGAAGAGGGAATGGTGTGTGTGGGTGAGTGTATGTGTGGTGATGGGTGGTAGATGGAGAGGGAAAGAGTGAGAGAGAGGAGAGGGGAAATGGTAGGAGAGGGAGAGAAGAAGAAAAAGGGAGAGAAGAGAGGAGGGGGGGAATTTGTGCGCGGCGCTGAGGGAGAAAGAACTAGGGTTTACCACTTAAACCCTGTTCTACGCTTGAAGCGTAGAGTTCTACGCTTCAAGCGTAGACATACTGCCCCTGTCGGTCCAAATTCCCCATCTACGCTTCAAGCGTAGGGTCCTACGCTTGAAGCGTAGACCCTCTGCCTCTGACCTTCCGAATTCCCATCCCACGCTTCAAGCGTAGGGTTCTACGCTTGAAGCGTGGGACTACTGTCCTCTTGAATTTCCTGCGCTCCAAGCGTGGGTTCCTACGCTTGGAGCGCTCAGCCTCTGCTTAATCACCTTTCCTACGCTCGAAGCGTAGGGTTCTACGCTTGGAGCGTAGACCCACTGTTCTTTTTTTTCCTTTCCTACGCTCGAAGCGTAGGGTTCTACGCTTCAAGCGTAGACTCACTGGATTTTCACTTTTCTCTTTCATTCATTTTTTTTTTAATTTTTCTCTGGGTACCTAAAATAAATAAAAAAAATGAAAACAAGATAGAAATAAAAGGATAGAAATGTTGGGTTGCCTCCCAACTAGCGCGTGTTTAACGTCCCGAGCCTGACGGTTACCTCATTTAAGTTGCAATGGAATTAAGGCGCAAGGCCACAACCTGTTTCACCACTGGTCCTCCATGGAAGAACTTCAACCTAGAGCCATTGACCTTGAAGGGTCTGTCTTCCTCCATGGAAGATATTTCAACAGTACCATATGGAAAGGCCTTTTTAACCACAAAAGGTCCTGTCCACCTGGATTTCAACTTCCCTGGAAAAAGTTTCAATCGGGAGTTGTACAACAACACCTGCTGGCCAGGCTCAAACTCCTTGTGTACAATTTTGCTATCATGATATTTCTTGGCTTTTTCTTTATAAATTCTGGAGCTTTCAAAAGCCGAATTCCTAAACTCATCAAGCTCTAACAGTTGAAACTTTCGTTTCTCAAGAGCTGCTGTGGCATCAAAGTTTAGGAATTTAATAGCCCAAAAGGCTCTATGTTCAAGCTCCACAGGTAAGTGACAAGCTTTCCCGTACACAAGCTGATAGGGAGACATTCCTATCGGAGTCTTGTATGCAGTTCGGTATGCCCACAGTGCATCATCCAGTCTCTTCGACCAATCCTTCCGAGAAATACTAACAGTCTTTTCAAGGATTCGCTTCAGTTCCCTGTTGGAAACTTCCACTTGGCCACTAGTCTGCGGATGATAAGGTGTAGCAACCTTATGCCTGACACCATACTTTGTTAACAGATTTTCAAACTGCTTATTGCAAAAATGAGAGCCTCCATCACTTATGATTGCTCTCGGCACTCCAAACCTGGTAAAGATATTCTTCCTCAGGAAATTCACAACCACCTTGGCATCATTAGTAGGAAGAGCTGTTGCCTCAACCCACTTAGAAACGTAGTCCACAGCTACCAAAATATACTGGTTGGAATAGGAAGATGGGAATGGTCCCATGAAATCGATCCCCCATAAATCAAATAATTCTACCTCCATAATAGTGTTTAGAGGCATTTCATCTTTTCGGGAAATGTTCCCTGTCTTCTGGCATCTTTCACACTTTTCAACATACTCTCTGGCATCTTTGAAAAGAGTAGGCCAGTAATACCCACTTTGCAACACCTTCTGGGCAGTTCTGTTTCCACCAAAATGGCCACCGTAATCAGAATTGTGACAATGCCATAAAATCCCCTTGATTTCCAATTCTGATACACATCTTCTCAAGATTCCATCAACACATTGGAAATACAGGAATGGATCATCCCATACATACCTCCTAGCATCATATAAGAACTTTTTCACTTGTTGCTTTGTGAAATTAGGAGGTACTTTCTTGATTACCTTAAAATTTACAAAATCAGCAAACCATGGTTCCACATGCAGTGCAAAAATTGGTTCTTCAGACAAATGCAAAGAGATTGCAAGAACTTGTTCATCCGGAAAATAATCGTTGATCTCTAAAGCAGGATCATCTTGCAGGTTCTTCTCTCGGATTCTTGATAAGTGATCAGCAACTTTATTTTCCATCCCCGACTTGTCTTTTATCTCTAAATCAAACTCTTGAAACAACAACATCCACCTTAACAGTCGTGGTTTGGCATCTTGTTTAGAGATCAAATACTTTATGGCTGCGTGATCAGTGAAGATGATGGTCTTAGCACCAAGGAGATATGGTCTAAATTTATCAAGTGCATAGACCACAGCAAGCATCTCCTTCTCTGTTGTTGCATAGTTCACCTGTGCTTCATTCAGAACTTTGCTAGCATAGTAAATCACGTGCAACAGTTTGTTTCTTCTTTGGCCAAGAACAGCACCAATAGCAAGATCACTAGCATCGCACATCAACTCAAATGGCATACTCCAATCAGGAGAAACCAAGACAGGAGCAGTAGTGAGCTTTTCCTTTAGCAAATTAAAGGCTTTAAGGCAAGCATCATTGAAAACAAACTCATTGTCTTTCATTAGAAGTTGACTTAGTGGCTTGGCAATTTTAGAGAAGTCTTTGATGAATCTTCTATAAAAGCCAGCATGACCAAGGAAACTTCTCACTCCATTAACATTAATTGGAGGAGGTAGTTTTTCAATGAGCATTAGTTTTGCTCTATCAACTTCTATACCTTCCTTAGAAATTTTGTGTCCAAGCACAATGCCTTCTTGGACCATGAAGTGACATTTCTCCCAGTTAAGAACCAGGTTTGTCTCTTGGCATCTTTTCAGTACTTTAGATAAGTTGCCTAAGCAATCATCAAAACAAGAGCCAAAGACCGAAAAGTCATCCATGAATACCTCCAAGAACTTTTCTACCATATCTGAGAAGATTGATAACATGCACCTCTGAAAAGTAGCAGGTGCATTGCATAATCCAAACGGCATTCTCCTATAGGCAAAAACACCAAAAGGACAAGTGAATGCTGTCTTCTCCTGATCTTCAGGAGTCACTGCAATTTGATTATAGCCACTGTATCCATCAAGGAAACAATAATAAGAATGACCTGCTAACCTTTCCAGCATTTGATCCACAAAAGGGAGAGGAAAATGATCCTTCCTAGTTGCTTCATTAAGCCTTCTATAGTCAACACACATCCGCCAGCCAGTAATTGTCCTGGTAGAGATTAGTTCATCCTTATCATTTTTCACCACAGTGACA